>PITA01003040.1:0-146894 GCA_004023965.1 Spilogale gracilis | reverse complement strand
GATTATGCTGAGTGAAATAAGCCAAGAAGAGAAAGTCAAGTATCGCATGGTTTCACTTACTTGCGGTGCATGAGGGGTAACCTGGAGGACAGTGGGTGAAGGAAAGTAAAGGGGAACTAGGGTAATCCAGGGAAAGAAACGAAACAACAGAGACTTTGGACACAGAAACAAACTGAGGGACTTGGAGGGAGGGGGATGGAGGGATGGGAGAGCCTGGTGGTGAATACTGGGGACACCTAAAGTGTGGAGCACTGGGTGTGGGGAATGGTGAATGCATCTTGGAACACTGGAAAAAAAAATTAAGTAACAATAAAAAAAAATTAAAAAAAAAGAAACAAATGACAAATAAGGACAATTGTCATTCTGCAGTCACCATTAGCATCCATGAATTTTCCTTTTCTCTTTTATTCATTATTTCAACTGGAAAGCTAAAATATCACATTTTTCATCATTTTTTACCTGATCACCACATCAGAATTAACATTACTTCAGCTGGTTTTCCCATAAACTTACACTGTATCATAACATGGTAAATGTTGTCTTGAATTATACCTCCTTGTGAATCTTTCATGATGATTAGACATTTTATGTTCTGGCCCACTCCCATCCCCTTATTCTGGCACATAGCATAGCTGTTTCCCAAAGAGATGTTGATTGAATCACTACAATCATCTCATAAGTAAGGAGATTGACACGATTGAATGTTATCTTTGATTTCATATTCTGTCTGTTAGTTGTATAAAGGCACAGCTTAAATGTTATGAAAAAAAAAAGGTTTAACAATCATTCTATAAACACTTTAGTTCCATAAATGTCATTCAGGCTTCTCTGAAACAAAGCACTAGAGGGACCTCAGTATTAAGATAAGGAAAAATAAAAATTTTAGCATAAACTGTCAGGGTAGTATAATGAAAGAGCAAAGCCAGGGTCTGAATGCTTACGCAGTTACGTCTCTGATATGATTGATTCTGGTGAACTTCTCCAAGTTGCTTACCCTGCCTCAGTTTGTGTGTCTTTGGTCAAATTAAGACAACAGATGAGATTTGTCAAAGTCTTGCCCTGTCTTGAATCTGCCAATTGTGGTTATGAGTAAAGGAAACCAAAAACACTTGAATTTTAAACTCATAGTATGTAAACAAAACTACAGCCACAAAACTCTTGTCCGGGGGAATTTACTGAATTAAATAACCATGTATCCTGGATTTTTACAGACAGTCCTTATTGATGCCTCCATCCTGGTATCCCAACTAGTTTAGTTCTTTGCCTGAACTTGTTTTAATATATTGAGGTATTGTTAGTAATAGGTATATAACTCAGAATCGATATGGTAGATTGTCATTACTGTCATTATAACTTCTGGCATGATCTCTTCTAGTTGTGTGTATGATGTCTATACTCTTGACAGAGTTTTTGCTTTTTATCACATGAATAAACACAAAAGAAGATCAACCATAACCTGTTTCTTCTCAACAGTGCAAATGGCAATGTAATTGAAACCTCTCCTTTAAGATCAGAGGCACAGGTGCTCACATGTAAAATAAGTGCTTTCTAATTCATGTGACCTGTCTTGGCTAACAATAAGACAGGATGGCCCCTGCCAGCCACCTGAAGCATAAACCAGGTCTCCTCTGTGCCCAGACCAGCAAGACACACAAGCCACATTTGGCTACTTTTTGACAGGGTTATTGGGCACAAACAATTACATTAGGAATGAACAAGTTATGTGAATGAAATTGAGGTAAGGTAGTCCTGTCCTAGAAGGTATAGACTGAATGCTTTTGCTACAGTGCTTTTGAAATTTTTGCATGATGAAAATCTCAGTTCTCTTAATTTTCTTTGTTTGGTGACACCATACTGTTTTTTAATTTGTTTTATTTTACTTTTAAAAATAAGCATTCTAGGGTGGATTTAATTTTGCAGAAAAGTTGTAAAGATAGTATAGAAAGTTCACATATATCCCAGACCCAGTTTCCCCTATTACCAACTTCTATTTTAGTATGAGACATCTGTCACAAATAATAAACTAATACTGACACATTATTTTTAACAAAAATCCATACTTTCAGATTTTCTTAGTTTTTAAATAATGTTCTTTTTCTATTCCACTGTTCCACTTGGGATACCATAATATACTTAATCAAGTCTCCTTAATCTTCTCTTGACTGTGACAGTTTCTCAGATTCATTCTTTTTTGTTGGCTTTGGCAATTTTTCAGGAGTACTGAGATTTGATAGAATGTTCCTTAATTGGGATTTTTCTGATATCTTTTATTCTCTCATGAGTTGATTGGGTGTATGGGTGTGTGAGAGGAAGGCTGTACAATGCCATTATCATAACATCCTATCAAGAGTACCTATTGGGGCACCTGGGTGGCTCAGCTGGTTAAGCAACTGCCTTTGGCTCAGGTCATGATCCCAGAGACCCACATTGGGCTCCCTGCTCAGCAGGTAGCCTGCTTCTCCCTCTCTCACTCCCCCTGCTTATGTTCCCTCTCTCACTGTGTTTCTCTCTGTCAAATAAATAAATAAAATCTTAAAAAAAAAAAAGAGTACCTATCAACACAACTTCTCTCTAATTTTTTATTGAAGTGTAGCCAATGCACAGTATATTATTTTCAGATGTTCAACAATTTTATGCTTTATGCCATGCTCACCATGATAAGTGTAGTTACCATCTATCACCATGCAAAGTTATTAGATTACTGATTTCCGTTTGTCAATGTTAATGTTGATCGTGAGATAGTTTATGTTAGGTTTTTCCACTGTAAAGTTTCTCTTCTTTCTCTCTTTCCATATTGACCTCTTTAGGAGTGAGTCACTATGCATAGCCACTTTAGGAGTGGAAATTATGTTTCATTACCTAGATGACAGAACGTCCATATCAATCTTTGGAAATTGTTCTGCATTTGATACTTGTCTATTCTCCTTTATTTGTTTATTTAATCACTTTTTTTTATCAGTATGGGATCATGTATATTCACTTTATATGTCAGATTATAATCCAACACTATGTACTAGTTGCTCATCTTGTTTCGTCTTTGGCTATTGGGGTCCTTTTTTCCTTATGGCATACCATCATTATGTTTATTTTTTAGTGCTTCCTTAATTTGTGGCACTACAGATACTGGCTTATCCTATATATTTCCTAGTACAGTATTAGAATCAGATACTTCTCCAAAGAACTTTGATTCTTTATGTTGGAAAATGTAAGAAATCAAGATCTAATCTAATACTAGGTGTGTTTATTGCTTCCATAGTGCCATTGCTTTTGGGAATTCTCAGAGGACAGAGCAAGAACATATATGTGCATACAAACTTATGTTCATATATGTATAAAAATATTTATAGCTTATGTTTGTGTATATATTTACCCATATGTATCTATGATAAGTAAAAAATGAATTCATACTGATGTCTTCAACACTATTCTATAACCCTGTTATTCTTGATTGTAACTTCCCACTTTAGCAGCACAAAATCTGGCTCCTACCATTCACCACCCATTTACTGAATTTTTAATTCCAGTATACAGATACAGTGACTTTCAAATTAATACCTCACACCTCCATGGGAAATACCTTTTCGACCAGAGTGCATTTATTATGTTCAGCTCATTTTGCTTTTAGTTTTTCAAACTTTATTCATTTCCAAAGTTACTTGGGTCAGCACCTTTGCTTCTTACCTCTTCAGTAAGATTGTTTCATATATTTGTGATACAGGTTCCTTTGCCACAATCTGTATTCAATCATTGGATATTCTGACCTCCTAAATGATTGTGTAAATTTGTGTACATGAGGTTCATTCTTTCTGTCATAATGCGCTTTGGGTTTTAACACATACCTCTTGTCATGTATCAACCATTACATTATCATGTGGTATAGTTTCATTGTCCTAAAACAATCCTTGTGCTTTACCAATTAAACCTATCCCCACTCCCCACCACCAGGAAACTACTCATCTGTTTATTGTCTCTATGGTTTTGCCTTTGTCAGCATGTAGCCTTTTCAAATTGGTTTCTTTTGTTAAGTAGTATGCATTTAAGATACATCCACATCTTTGTATGGCTTGATAGCTCAATTCCTTTTTATCACTGAATAGTCTTCTATCACATGGAAGAATAGTCTATTTTTCTATTCATCTATTAAAGAATATCTTGGTTGTTTTCTATTTGGGGGAAATTATGAATGAAGCTTCTATAAACATTCACATGTATTTTTTATATAGACATAAATTTTAAAATCAATTAGGTAAATAAGTGGGAGCATGATTCCTGCATCATATGATAAGACAATGTTTTACTTAGTAAGAAACTACTGAACTGTCTTCCAAAAGTGTATGAGTTTTGCAGTGCTATCAGCAATGAATGAGAATTCAATTGTCCTGCATCTTCCCTAACAATCGGAATTGTAAATTTCTGAATGTTAGCCATTCTAATAGGTGTGTAGTGGTATCTCATAGTTTTAATTTGCATTTCCCTAATGATAAATGCTATTGAGCAGGTTTTTATATGCTTATTTGCCATCTGTGTATCTTTTTATTGATGTGCCTATTCAGATCATTTGCTCATTTTTAATTGGATTGGTTTTCTTCATTGTTGAATTTGAACAGTACTTTGCATATTTTGAATATAATTCTTTTATTAGATATATGTTTTGCAAATATATTCTTCCAATCTGTGGTTTGTCTTTTCATACTCTAACAGTATTTTTTTGCAGAGTAGAATTTTAATTTTAATAAAATCCAACCTATGACTTTTTTTTTCTCTAATGAATCGTGCCTTTGGTGTCACATCTAAAAACTCATCACCAGTGGTGTCTGGGTGGCTCAACTGATTAAGCACCTGACTCTTGATTCAGCTCAGGTCATGACCTGAGTATCCAGTGAGCCTGACTGGACTCTGTCTTCAGCAGGAACTCTCCTTGACCTTTTTTCTGCCACTCCCATGCTCATGCAAACACTCTCTCTCTCTTCTTCTCTCAAATAAATAAATGCATCTTCCAAAAATTAAATTAAATTAAATTAAATCACCAAAGCTGAGATCACTTAGAATTTTTTCTTATATTTTCTTCTCAAAGTTTTATAGTTTTGCTTTTTACATTTATATATATCATCTATTTTTAGAATATTTTTTGTAGAAGGTATAAAGTCTCTGGGTTCATTTTTTGTTGTTTATAGACATGCAATTATTCCCTCATCATTTGGTAAAAAGACTTTCTTTATGTCACTGAGTTGTTTTTGCCCCTTTGTCAAAAATCAGTGAACTATTTTTGTGTGAGTCTCTCTATTAGCTTTTATTCTGTTCCATTACTATGTGTCAGTTCTTTTGCTAATACCATGCTGTCTTGATTACTTTAACCTAATAGTCTTGATATCAGGTGGTATGAACTTTTTTCTTATCAGTATAGTTTTGTCTATTTTAGAGGTTTTTTTTTTTTTTGCCTTCCATATAAATTTTAGAATTAGTTTGTTGGTAGGCATAAAATAGCCTGCAGAGGGTTTGATCAAATATATTTATCAAGCCAGAAGAACTGACATCTTAACAATATAAAGTTTTCCAACCCATAAACACAGAATATCTCCACTTTATTTGGCTCTTTGATTTCTTTGATCAGTGTTTTATAATTTTCTGCATGAAGACTCTACAAATATTTTGTTAGATTTATACTCAAATACTTCAGTTTTTCAACATCCTTAGATGTTATTTTTTATTTTCAATTCTAATTAATTATTTCTGATTTATAGTAAAGCAAATGAATTTTCTGTATTGATTTTGCATTCTACAACCATGTTATATCCCTTATTTGACAAGTTATTTTGCACATTTTTAAGGGTGACATAATCATGTCATTTACAAAGTAAAGACAGTATTATTCTTTCCAACTGGTATAGCATTTATTTTCTTGTTGTAGTAAAAAAAGTCTTCTGATACAATGTTGAATAAGAGTGGTGAAAGAGGACATCATTTCCTCATCTTGCAGGACAAAAATATGAGTCTTTTATTATTACATATAATATTAACTGTAGATTTTTTGCAAATGTCCTTTAGCAAGTTGAAAAATTATCCTTTAATTTCTAATTTGAGGACTTTTTATAATAAAGTTAGGGTTTTTTTTAAAGATTTTTCTCTATCAATTGATCTGATCATTCTTTGATTATTGTTTGATTATTCTTTGCCCTGTTGGTAAAATTGCATTGCATTGATTGGTTTTTGAATATTGAACCAGACTTGCATTTCTGGAATAAATCCCAATTGGAACTTGGTATGGTATATAATTCCTTTTACACATTGTTGGATTTCTTTGTTAAGACTGTGTTGATGGGCGCCTGGGTGGCTCAGTGGATTAAAACCTCTGCCTTCGGCTCTGGTCATGATTTCAGGGTCCTGGTATCTAGGCCAGCATTGGGCTCTCTGCTCGGCAGGGAGCCTGCTTTCTCCTCTCTCTCTCCGCCTGCCTCTCTGCCTTGTGATCTCTCTCTCTCTGTCAAATAAATAAATACAATCTTAAAAAAAAAGTCTGTGTTGAATATTTTTGCTTCTATGTTTCTGAGGAATATTGCTCTGTAGTTTTCCTTCTTGTGATATATTTATCTGATTTTGATATTAGGGTAATACTGACCTCATAGAAGAGTTAAGAAATATTTCCTCTGCTTTTATTTCTAAAAAAGGCTATGGGAGAATTGGCATCATTTCCTCTTAAGAGTGGTAGAATTCACCAGTGAAACCATTTGGGTTTGATGCTTTTTTTTCCCCCCTAAGTTATTAATTATTAATTCAGTTTTAAAAAACAGGTATAACTTTCTTAAATACTCCTTCTTAGGGAGCATCTGTGTCTTACCACCCTTTCAGCTGTAATCTACTGCTATACTGGAACCTATTGATGAGGTAGTCAAGTATAGAGAAGAGACAGTATTCTATATTCTTATGATTAAATCTCATTTTTAAAATATTATTATTGTTGTTATTATTATTATTATTATTATTATTATTATTATTTAGTAGGCTTGTGTTTCTGGGATATGACCATCACAGATGTTTCTTACTCTTGCTCTCTACCCCTTTGGTGATACAAAAAGACAAGAGAGGGTAGGAACACACTTCCAGGGCTTTACTTTTTATTTAGATGGGGGGGGGAAATCAAATCATTATTGGTAATAACTAAATTTCTATTTCAAGGCTCTGATGAACTGATGTAAATCTGGTGTCATTTAAAACTTTGTTAGGTTTCTTATCTGCTAATAGAGTTAATAAACTGAGAGTTACTATTTCATTTGAGATAAAAAAATGTGAAATTAAGAAATCATCTTACAATATAAACAAAAAGTCTTTCTTTACCCAGTGATATAAAATACACTTTTTGCAAAAGTAAAATTCAATAGTTTTACTAAACCAAAAGGTAATAAATTAAAAAGATCTATGATTTGGCAGTACTTAAATTATAATACTTTTAGTGTTACATAAAAATAAAGATAACATTTTGGAGACTTCTGTCAGTAAAATTATTCATCAAAAGAATGGAAATAGAATATGATACTTGCATAGATACTTGCAATGGAATATTTAAACATTTTTATTTGAAGTAAATTGGACTTTGGAAAAGTCCTCCTTTAGTTTCATTAGCTCTGAGCTTTTCAGGCATTTTAGCTCTTAGATAAGCAGTATTTTTTTTTTAATCAAAAATGTTATGATCTACAGAGAAGTGCTAATTGAAGATATACACTTCTGATAACTCATTAAATGCAGTTTTGAAGAAGACAGAGGACATGTTTGGGGAGGAGGAGACCGTAAAAATCCACTCATCAAAAAAAGCTGTATTTTTTAAAAATGCTTTTCTTAAACTGACACAGTATTACAGACAGCTGTAACTAAGAAATTGATTAAAGTATGTGAATATTCTAGATTATTTTTGCCTGGATTATCTTATAAATTTTTATTTAAATTTTAGTTAGCTTACTGTGTAATATTAGTTTGAGGTGTACAATAGAGTGATTCAACACTTTCACAGAACACCCTGTGCTCATCATGACAAGAGCACTCCTTAATCCCCCTCATCTATTTAACATATTCCCCCACCCATCTCCCCTCTGGTAACCATCAGTTTGTGGTCTATAGTTGAGTCTGTTTCTTAGGGTGCCCGACTGGCTCAGTTGGAAGAGCATGAGACTCTTGATCTTTGGGTTATGAGTTTGAGCATCATATTTGGGTGTAGAGAATACTTAAATAAATAAATAAACTCTAAAAAAAGAAAGTCTATTTCCTGAATTACCCTTCTCTCTGTCTCTCTCATTTTTTTTTTTCCTTTGCTTGCTTTGTTTCTTAAATTTCACACATGAATGAAATCATATGGTATTTGTCTTTCTCTGACTGGCTTGTTTCACTTAGCATAATATCCTATAGCATCATCCATGTCATTGCAAATGGTGGTCTGCGTTATTTTTAACATTCTGACAATTTATTTGAAGGCTTAAAAAAGTTGCCTTTAGGGCCACCTGTGTGGCTCAGTCATTAGACATATGTCTTTGGCTCAGGTCATGATCCCAGAGTCTTGGGGTTGAGTCCTGCATTGGGCTCCCTGCTTGGTGGGAGGCCTATTTCTTCCTCTCTCACTCCCCCTGTTTGTGTTTTTTCTCTAGTTGTGTTTCTCTCTGTCAAATAAATAAATAAAATCTTTTTTTTTTCCTTTAATGTATGTGGATTTATCTTTGGAAGAAAATTTAGTTCTGAAATTAGATCTTAAATAGAACTATTTCATAGGTTCCAGTATAAACACTCAACCAAGTGAATAAATATTAGGAAAAAGTGCAATTTTACTAGTTGTGGCCTTCTTTCCACTATCAAAAGTGTTTGTAGACTAAATTATGCAATTATTCTATTTATTGAGGACATATACAATGAAGTCTAAAAAGTGATATCTAAAAATGTTTTTGCCAATTATTTTTTGTTGGGATCTAGTATTTAGTTATATGAAACAACTAGGAAGCACAGATTACATGGTAATCTTTGTCAATTAAAATATGATCTCCCCGTATTTAATGCACATCCTCTCAGGATTAAGACACTTTTTTATAAATAAGCACTCTAGATTATAAATACAAGAATTACTGCTTTCTTCTCTTCGAATTTATCTATGCCTGCTGGGACTCCAACAGTGAACAGAGATTCAGGTTTTTTGTTTTTTGTTTTTTGTTTTTTAAATATTTTATTTATTTGACAGAGAGAAACACAGCCAGAGAGGGAACCCACGCAGGAGGAGTGAGAGAGGGAGAAGCAGGCTTCCCACCGAGCAGAAAGCCCAATGTGGGACTCGATTCTGGGTCTCCGGGTTCATGACCTGAGCCAAAGGCAGTCGCTTAACGACCTGAGCCAAAGGCAGTCGCTTAACGAACTGAGCCACTCAGGCGCCCCATATTCAGGTCTTTATAGCCAAAATAAAAATAGAACACAAAACACTGTATGTTTAAAATAATAAATGCTTACTTCACAATCTGAACTCTATTCCAGGTACAAAAATATGATCACATTGTGAGACTAACTCACACTTCAGTTATTTGAACTGTTGTATATAAATGAACAAAGTAATTAACTAGACTCTGAAACTCCTCACACCTGAAAAATTAAAACTTTGTGTCTTTGTAAAAACACTATTTTCCACATGATGAAGATTAATACAGGACAGGAATGGTCATTCACCCTAAAGGACAGAGTTTCTAGGTCACCTCTGCCCTCATCCACCAAAAGAGGAAGAAGAGACACAAAGATAAGGACAAAACTTTCTCCTACTGCACTGTGCTTCGTTGTGAAGTGAATATTCAAACACCCAAACTTTTGGCTTCTCTTAAATATTAACGAAGAAGAATTATTGGCAGAGAGGCCAAAGGCATTGGGGATGTAAAAAACTGAAATGCACCATCCATTTGAAATGCAGTGAGTAATGTACAGACTGTTGACGGTGATGGATGATGATAGTCCCTTAGTCGGCACTAGCCACTTGGCTGAAAGGCAAATTGGGAATGCAAGGCAAACTCAGAGCTAGGCAGGCCATCAAAATAAATAAGTAAAAAGAAAGGACACTAAAAGGCAGTGGATTGTTAGGATGAAGAGTTGTAATAAATGATGATGTCAGTGATAAATTAAGGGTGTTTATGCCATGGTTAGAATTTCAGGGAGGGAAATAGTTTGGAAAACTCAGCACTAAAGTATTAGAAACCAGTTTTCAGAATGCTAAGTTTCAAAAGGAAAGTTTTACAAGAAATGCAAAGTTAAAATTTAGGTGATTCCAGAAGACATTATAGAGTAATATCTGTTTCCAGTTATTCTTCAGATACCAATGGAGCTTGATTGGCACAAGAAAGGTCTGTATCAGAAAATCAGGATACACTGTAGTCAAAGTTTAGTTAGAGTGAAATATCTCAAGCCCTCCGTAGAGAAGTTTATTGTCTTATATATTGCTGTCACCAAGCTTCTAGGACCTTTACTCATTCTGAACTCAATGTTTCATATATGTGGTTAAGATACCCCAAACAGTATTTGCTTCTACTTGCTCTTTATGTCAAGGCAGTCAACTACTTGCTACATTCTGCCTGCATGTTCCTACCTATGTGTTGAGCTTTGTATTAGTCACTGATGGGGAAAAAAAAAAAAATTAAAAAGTCTCTGCTTTCAAAAAGCTTTCTATCTAGTGTAGTGACTTAGAAAAATGTTTATTGTAATTTTAACAATTTATTTTAGAATGCTTAAGAGAATTAGACCATTGTATGCCTTTAAAATCATGATCTATTATGGTAGTTTTTATGTTGAGAGTGTCCTCCCAGGTAAGTGGATACCTGGAGGCCCATGATCTGGATGGAGAAGACACAGGGGATTGAAGACAGTAGGTCTGTCCTTGGGGCAATATTTCAGAAGTCTTCAGTTTGCATGTCATCAAGAAAAACCCAAAGACAACATCTTACAAGTCAAGAGCCTAGCAAATTAGCTAAGTGAAATCACATCTGAGGAAAAAAAAAAGAAACAAAGCAGTTAGAAAGAATCTAGAGATACTAGAAAAGAACAAATTGAATTTTGAGCATTGGGTAGGAGGCAGAGTTTAGAAAAAAAAAAAATAAGGAGCTAGGATGCAGCATTAGAAGTTTGTCATATGCCAGTGACTTCACCAATAGATGTGGAGAGAAATTTGAGGACCACCAAATAGATTCAGATGAAGACCTGTCTCATCTACACAATAAAGGCATCCTTGAGACAAGATTTAAATGTCTATTTGTAAATTTCTTAAGTAAGCAAAGCCTAGATTAAAAATAATACCCTAACATTAGTACTTTTTTCTCCTACGGTAAATTTAATAGAAATGAAATATAACAAATATATTAGTTTCTGTTTATATTTTTATCTTGATTTAATTTTATTGTACGTCTGTCTTAATTTTTCAGATGATCCAAAATCACATATGATATAGGTAAAGTTATTCTTGGGGTTTATCCAGCATATCCCTTGTACGACCTTGCTCCTCCTTCCATCTGTATGCTCAATTTGGACCAAAACACAAACCAACCCTATTGTAGATTATAAGTCCCCATCTTTTGAATGCATGCAGCCTGGAATTTTTCTACTGCTGAAGGATCTAGTGACCCTAAGGGAAGTCCTCATAGTATGTGTGTTTTATGCTTTAGGCTTCTTCTAGTCCCCACTATGTTCATTAATTTTTTTTTCTCATCACAACTACAATTTCTTTCTAGAACTGAAACTGTGACTTCAATCTTAGATTATGTGACAGGCTTCACAGAGCTGATTCTGAAGTACACCCAAAACCTTGATTAACCTTGGCCCTCCCCAAATTACTTCAAATAGTCTTTCCAACACAAAATATCTTGACTAAAAAGTTCCCTAATGCCCTATCCAACCAAATACTTACACCTTGCCCAATTCATTCCAGCTACTCAGTAGAAATTGAATATTATTTCATATTCTGAAAATATAACAATTTTGCTTGGAACTTTGATTGTTGCTTGACATCTGCTCTTGGTATGCTGCTCTATTGACCCAATAATTTCTCTGAACCCTCTTGCTCCTAAGACTAGTTTAATTAAGCCCAAGTTGCTTAACATTGGAGCTCAATGGTTGTAACTGAGGGAGGACATTCTATAGCTTAGTGCTCTTCTCTAACCCTGTTCTCTCTAGCTTTTTTTCTATCTCCATTGATCTTATTGGCCTTTTTAACCCCATTGAGCCTCAAAACTGAGCTTCCCCAATTCTACCACCATCTACCTAAAAAATATGAAGCATAATCTCAATACACCGGTTTTATGTGGTATTTTTTTTATTTCTATGGAATACATTATACCTGTAAACATGCTTTTACATTTTGAATTGTGTTGATTAACATTATTTCAAAATTGAGGGTCCTCCAAAGAAAATAAATTTTCTCCTGTCAGGCACAGGTTAGTTACTTAACTCTTTTGAAAATTTTTTTTAAAAGGGCTTTATAAATATAATGTCTTAAAGAAATTCAAAACAACAAAAACAACAATATAGCAGATAATAAAAATATGAGAGCAGAAAGCATCTTTCAAAGCATTTGTTCTTGACCTAGAAATTATGCAGTGTGTGTTTGTCTCTAAGGACACATTCTTTGCAGCAGAATTTTTTTCAGCACAACCTTGAACATATCTCAGCACTAGCCCTTTTAAACCTCAGAAAATGTTGTGATAAGATACAGCATGTGAGTATGAGGGTGCCTGTGCATGTATTTGTTAACTCTATGCCACTGTCTTAGTGTCTTCCTATTTCAGCTTGCTGAGATACTTGAAAATAAGTATTTTGAAACACAAAGGATTTTTTCATTTCTTGTCAGTGATTACCTATCTTGATTCATTCACACCTGAGAAAACACGGAAAGTCATAGACTCTGACTCTCTTGGTATTACTGTTTAGATGACAGTTATTGGCTACACTGTAAAATTTAACAAGAAAATACTAGAATTTCATTCTATTATCTATCTCCCAACTTACGACTCTACTTTTCTCAATTTCATACTCCCAAACTTCAAATATTAGAAATGTAAATATGTTTTGAACTTAGAAATGAAAACAAGACAATAGAGCAAAGAATAAATATATGGGGGCATGAAGTAAAAATCAACCGAGCAACAGGAATTAATAGTTTTTAATGTATGTGATATGCCTGCCAGTTTGTAATCTATTCCACTTGATCCTCAGTATAGTTCCACTGAGGAGGTATTATGTACTCACAGAAGAGAAGAAAAAAGTAAAAAGGCTTTAAAATGTTAAGAAACTTTCCTAAAATTACCTAAGAGACAAGCGGCAAAACTTGAACACCAGTACAGTGTGTTTCCAAAGATACCTCTCTACAACATGCTTATCTCTGAGAATGTTGTGCTCAGTCATGCCATTTTCTCACCCATTCTCTAAGCATGTTAATAATTGTTTAAATACAGTCCAAAACTTGTTTCTTCAATAGACTTCATGGATTCTCCCACAGAAATCACCAATAACACAGTTTTTTCTTTCCTCCTTATAACCCTAAGCATTCATCTTATGCATACCACTTGCAAAATCACAAAGCATCCTACATTGTTCTAACTTTTCATGGGGGTTGCTTTTCTGTTCAGTAGGGTTGTAAATTCCTTCAGTCTAAAGTTGAGAATCAATCAACAGATAATCACTGAAATATTTTTTTTAAGATGTTATTTATTTATTTGACAGAGAGAGAGATCACAAGTAGGCAGAGAGGCAGGCAGAGATAGAGGGGGAAGCAGGCTCCCCGCTGAGCAGAGAGCCCGATGCGGGCCTTGATCCTAGGACACTGAGATCATTACCTGAGCTGAAGGCAGAGGCTTAACCCTCTGAGCCACCCGGGCGCTCATCACTGAGATCTTTCTATGATTGAAACATTGTGTAATGTGAAATGCTGGATAAAATAATTTGAGCAGTAGATAAATGAAAGTCTGAAAAGAAAGTACCTGTCTCAGTATACAAATAGCACAGTGATCCTAAATTACACACCACAACACCACTCAGGGCTTATAAAGATAAGCCTCTCTTCTCATACTTACTGGATATGAATTGACTGTCCTTCAGCTTCCAGCTGTAGTTTGGTACAGACCAGCTGCCACTAGGTTGGGGACTGTCTCATTCTAGGGTCCAGGATGAAGAAGCTCTATGTGGGGAATACCTTTCCTTAGGGACTTAACTACCTGTCCTGTTTGACATCCCAAAAGGGTTTTCTATTAACACCTACATTCCCATAAATTACAAAATAATTTTGGTAATAACCATAAAATAATCATGTATTAATCAGTAATAATCAATATTTTATTGTACAAATTAAATTGGGTGATATTCTTTTTTTTTTTTTTAAGATTTTATTTATTTGACAGAGAGAAACACAGCCAGAGAGGGAACACAAGCAGGGGGAGTAAGAGAGGGAGAAGCAGGCTTCCCACCAAGCAGGGAACCCGATGTGGGACTCGATCCTGGGTCTCCAGGATCATGACCTGAGCCAAAGGCAGTCGCTTAACCAACTGAGCCACCCAGGCGCCCCGTAAATTGGATGATATTCTAATTCAATAGAGCTTTTTATATTAAAACTAAAATTTGCATTTACAAAACCAAAGATTTGCCCCATAAAATTTGTTCTTTTCACTTCCTTTTTTAAACACAAATACATGCTCTAAATGGTTCCTTACAATGGCAGAAATAAACTGAAGTTCTGTTTCTAAGAATTTTATAATCATTATATAACTATCATTTAAAAAGAATCTCCTGGTTAGAAGCAGGGATATGTAGGGGTGCCTGGGTGGCTCAGTTGGTTAAGCAACTGCTTTTGGCTCAGGTCATGATCCTGGAGACCCAGGATCGAGCCCCACATCAGGCTTCCTGCGGGAAGCCTGCTTCTCCCTCTCTCAGTCCCCCTGCTTGCGTTCCCTCTCTAGCTGTGTTTCTCTCTATCAAATAAATAAATAAAATAAAATAAAAAAGAAGCAGGGATATGTAATATGAGAGTAGTAGAAGACTCAAACTGTTTCTGAAGTGAGGTTGAGTATGATCTTGAGAGATTATGAATTTATTCAAAATAAATCCATATAGCTTGACCTGTATGCTGGTTGATGACTGTAATTGCAGTAATTATCTGGAAACTCAGCTCAACAAAAGTTTCTTTGGTGCTTTTTTTTGTGGGGGGTGGCTAGGGGGTAAGGTAGGGGCCATACTCCATTTTTGGTAAATATCTCTATGCTTCTGTGATACATATATAGAATTTCTAGAGTCAAGTTTCACCACACAGTCTCAATTCCAACCTCGATTCATATGCCCAATAACATCTTATTGGTCATAACAGGTGATATGGCCAAACCCCAAACCAAAAGGTAAGGAAGCATACTTTTCCTATGATGAGGTCATGGCACAGTATGAGGAACAAAAATTGTGATGAACATTTTAATCCACTCAGTAAATAATAATAAAAAGTGACATATTTTATTACTAAGGACTATTTAACTTGCAGAGAAAAAATTGGGTTATTAGTTCAGGAAGATATTTATAATTATGTATAATTAAGCATACACTAATGAGAGTGGTTTTTATACACTGTAAGCTTTATAAAATCATATATTGAGTATATAAAATAAATTCTTTTTTTCTGTGGATCTTTTTTCATCCATATCCTCCGGAGTAGATCTTGGTGTAGTAAAGGTATAAAATAGTAAATATCCAGTAAGCTATTAACTAGCTAAAGTATACATAGCAGTGCTGATTAATTTCTATTAGTAGACATTATAGGGGCACTGGGTGGCTTAGTCGGTTAAGTGTCTGCCTTCAGCTCAGGTCATGACCCCTGGGTACTGGGATCAAGTTTCATGTCTGGCTTCCTGCTCACTGGGGAACTTGCTTCTCCCTCTCCTTGCTGCTCCTGCTCTCTCTCTCAAATGAATAAATAAAATCTTAAAAAAAAAATTATAAAGGTCATTAGTAAAGGTCCTTTCCTCCAATTATTTTATGATGACTAACTTCTATGCATGTTTTGAATAACAGAGAAAGAAATTGGAAACTAAATGCAGAGGGTTTACTTGTTTCTTGAACAAATAATACAAAAGTTAGTGTTTATTTGGAAATGATAAAATGTCAGCTGCTTTATAGTTGTTGAAGTCTTTAAAGTAGAACATTATAAAACAAAGAATTTGTATTATTAATGGGTGTCTTACACTTGTAAAGCTACATGCATTTATAGCCCTCAATTTTTAAAATTATAATGGTAGCCATAGCATAAAGAATTGAAACATTCCTTATATTCCAAACATTCCAAACATTCCTTACATTGAATACTTTATTTTCATGGTTCTAGACAGTTCCTTTTTTTTTCTTTTTTTTTTTTTTTTTTTTTCAGAATTCCCTGCCTGGCTTACCCAAAATTGCTGTATCACAGTTGTCTCCTTTTCTCTGGGCTTTTACATCAAGTTTTGGGAATGTTCAATCAGTTTACAACTGATTGAATTTCACATTGTAAATTGTCTTCATCAGTAACATTTCTAAAAAGTTATTTGTTTTGTTTTCCAGTGCTGCTTCTACAGAATGACCACAGTCTTTTTATGACACTATCTTCTCTCTGCTGCTCAATTTTGGACATTTCGTGGTCTTTCTCTGAGTTATGTTATGGTTGGTGAATGGCCCTTCTGCCTCTGAACTTTTGGATGGTGGTGAGGTTTGGCAATCAGTGTCTATGGTGAGTCAAAGCTGAGAAAAACCAGCTTCACTGAACTCAAGAGCTACAAGAAACATCCAGGTCAGCCCCCAGATGGCTGAATTAGTTCTTGATTGTTACACCTATAATGTAGACCTCAAAAGCACTCCAACTTCAATTCTTTAACCAACATTATTAATTGTGCACATTCAGAGTTTTTTTCACTTGATGTTTTCATGAAGATTTTCAAAAATTCTTCTTTAGAATGTCAGTGGGATTTCCTAGGAAAAGACACAATGTATTCATCATAAATATAATCCTCATTGTATTACACTAAGTAGTTTATTGCTACTCAATCATGTAGCCTTAATATTCTATTCTATCACTGTAAATATAGTGAATAATACAACTAAAGACAATTCCTCTGTACTTATCACACTACAATCAGACAAGTTTTGCTGTAGTTTTGTTTGGCTTTGTTTTTCTCTCTCACTCATAATTGTGTATCATTACGAGAACAGCATAGAGAAAAAGTGAATACTATTTACTCTTCAGAATATGGGAAATGTCTTAGGAGTGTCCTGTGTACTCTGGGACCTATAATTGCAATGAAGAAAATTGGTTATTTGGATTCATTGTAACACTGTGAATCAAGCTAATTGCTGTTTTCAATATAGGCTTTACAATGCTAATAAGACAAGCAAAATAACTATTTGTTCATTCAACATGTGTTCACTGACCAGTGACAATTCTGGAGCCAAAGAAAGGATCAGGGACAAGGAAAGAATTTAATAGAGTAGACTTTCGCTAGATAATGAGAATTTCAAGAAAATCCAGAGTCGGAATATCACTATAGCAAAAGTCCTGTGTAAACCAGTAAGAGATATATAGCATGTAGATATCTAAAGAAATTTGAACAGTGCAGGGGTTAGAAACACTGACCCCCACACAGTTGAGAGCCCCCTTACAATTTTGACATCCCCAAAAGTGTTACTATGCATAGCCTACTGTTGACTAGAACCCTTACTGATAACATGAAAAATCTATCAACTCAAATTTTGTATATGTATTATATACTGTGTTCTTACAATTAAGTAAGCCAGGGAAAAGAAACTTTTACTAATAAAATCATAAGGAAACTATATTTACAGAATTATATCATATTCACCCCAAAACTGTAATAACTGGGCCCATATATTTTGAACCCACATACTTCCTTACTGTTTTTGTACGTCTAAACATTTAAATATTTTCAACTCATTCACTCCTCACAATAATCTTCTGATACATAATATTATTATTCCCTTTTTTTTTAAGATTAAAATACTAAGGGCTAGCGAGATAAAGTAATTAGCTCACGATTATCAAACTAACTCTTGCTCAGTATGGGATTTGAATACAGTTTGGTTCCAGAATCTGTCTTAACCAATAAGATGCAAATACTTCATACGGAGAGAAATGAATCTTGGCAGGGGTACAACTAAAAGCCATTCAGGTAATTTGTATTATCAGATCTTATCTCATGAGAGTAACTGGGAGTGCAGAAAAGTGGTCACTAGAACAATTAAATATCTGCAGAACAAATTGCTTTTTGATAGGAACAGAAGATAGGCTACACAATAGTGAGAAACATCGTAGTTTGTCTCTACTTCCATATTTACACAACTCTTGAATGATTCACTGATAACAACCTGAAGAATGTTGACAGTCACTTAAAGCAATAAATAACTATGTAGGGAATTTATTTTCACTGTTAAAATTACAACACTATAGTGGAGGGAACAATGGATTTTTGAAATAAAAATAGTCAATTTTTAAGTTCCACAATCTACTATTTCTGATTCTCTTATATAAAACAGTATGACATTTGAATTGGGATGTAGGGTGGGTAAGAAGCCAATTGATTAGCCTTTTCTCCTAATACTTAGGGCAACTGAGAGATGGAAAACTATGTAGGATGTCAAATGTCATATATATTACTTGACATCACAAGGTCTTAGAATAAAGCATGTAGCAAATGCGCAGTTAGGTGCCAAGAAGGGTCAAAGGCCATGAATGTATAGGACCCTTTCTTCTCATATCAGCAAGAAGAGAAACTTCTCCTTTGGAGAGGAGGAAGTGAGAGCCAGGTAGAGGGAAAATACTTTTTCTACATTACTGGTAAGAGTGTTCAAGTTCTTATTTTACTGACTGAGGTAAGAATATGAATAAAGGGAAATAATGATTCTCTTTAGATTTTTTTTTTCTTTTAAGACTTTAAGGATTCTATTTCTGATTTTGTTTTTCTTTTTTTTTTAAGATTATTTATTTATTTATTTATTTATTTATTTATTTATTTATTTGACAGAGAGGGAGAGAGAGATCACAGGTAGGCAGAGAGGCAGGTATGGGGGAAGTAGGCTCCCTGCTGAGCAGAGAGCCCAATGTGGGGCTCAATCCCAGGGTTCTGAGATCATGCAAAGGCAGAGACTTTAACCCACTGAGCCACCCAGGTGCCCCTGATTTTGTCTTACTATCCCACTAGACTTTATTTCTAAACTAGAGCTTCTTCAGAAAGGAGATGATGGTTGGTTTCCTCATTTTCAAGAATTCTTTCAATATGTCAGTTACTGCTCCTTTGTATCTTCTTTCAGAAAAACTGATGGAAGGCTTATGTTTTGCTGAGGAAGACTCTAAAATGCAGCAAACAACAAGAACACTGATATCAAGCCAGTAATTTACTCTACGACCACACTGCACCTTAAGCCAATAATGTACTCTCTATATTCCTATTCATATCAAGTGCAACTTACCAAACTTTCAGAATTGGTTGCACGAAGGATTAAATGGACAGAATTTAAGAGAGGGTCCATATGATCAGACACTGACCACCTGGCTTCCTCTGGCAAGGGTGAGGTGAAAAACCCTGTGTTCTTTGAAGCACCGGTGTTACACTGCCCCTTCTTCCTAACATTCACAGTGCTGCAATCTCTGAATGCATCAAGAGCATCAGGACTAACCCAGTAATGCCTTTCTTAGTTATGTTGATCACCAGGAGATACTGGGGTTTCCTAGGTCATTTCTCATCTTACATACTTGAATCTTCAGATTTGATGTGACCTGACACTCTATGTTAGGAATAGAAATGCTAACCAAGAAATTACTTCCCATTTTCCTTTTTAATTAATTAATTAATTAATTAATTAAGAGACAGTGAGCAGAGGGTAGAAGAGGGGGTGAAAAGAGGGAGAGAAACACAAGCCCACTCCCCATTATGGAGGGAGTCCAACATGAGGCTTGATCTCACCACCATGATCTGAGCCAAGATCAAGAGTCTGAAGCTTAACAGACTAAGCCACTGAGGTTCCTCTCCTTCCTGTTTTGTAAAACACTTCCAATTTGCCTTCTGGAATACATAGTCAGCAAACATATCTCTGTTCTCAACCTCTTTGAAGTTCCCTTAGCTTTCTTCCTTTAAATCTGATACTTTTCTACTTCTCTTGCAACTTTTAAAGAGATTTTGTTTTCTTTCTCCAGCCTTTGAAACCACTAGGCTTAGACTTAGAGTATGATTCCCCCTTGCTTTCCAGTGTTGCTGTTCAATTAATCTCTGTTCCTTCACTATAAAACATTGTGTCTGAATGTTACATCCTCAGACTCTGTTAACCCCCACCTCTCCTTGCTGCAGGCATCTCTTAACCCTTGGAGCACTTTCCCTCACTCCATGGAGATTTTAGCATTGGAATCACTGTCACATGACCTGATTTTATTGATTTTCAGTATTTGTAGGGCCAATCTGTCCTGTAACCTATCCTCTCAATTTGGTGTCCTACTCAAATTTTGTCCCCTGTATTTTCTCAGCTGCTCACAGGAAAGGGAACGAAATTACCTCACATACTCCAATGGGTGCTTTATGAAGTTGAATACTGTCTTGGTCACAACTGAATCATTAATGCCCAGGTGGAGACACCGAAAAGGACCCATTCAATGATCATTTATTGAATGAATAAGTAGTTAAGACACATTAGCAAATAATTAATGAATAGGTAAATGCTGTCAGTGTCACCAGGATGCCAATCAATCTGAACTAGTATTCCAGAGTCTATTTCCTATAAATTTAAACTTAATTGGGCATAATCTCTGAGTAAGAGTTTAGGATGACATGATATATGCTGAAGTGGAGGTGGTAAATGGTGAAACCCTTCACATACTGCCTTCTTAGAAGGGATTGGGATGGGTCTTCCTGAAAGAGTAAAATTGAATAAATGCATAATTAGGTAATTGTGCTGGCACAGTGCCTTCTGGAAGCCTTCTTCTTTTAGTATCCACCTCACTTCTCTTTGTGAGCATTTCCTTCCTTAATGATGACACAACCATGAATTTCTGATAACACGTACCCTCAATTAAAGCAGGCACTATTAAATTAAATGAATTCATTCACATTCCCCTGTCCTCCCTTTTTGCTAATTCTTATGAATTTTCCAGTTTTCAGTAAAATCTATTATAACACTATACCACAAAAAAGACAGGGACTGTATCCTTTCACTTTAAAACTCCCACATCCAGTGGAAGGATTTTTGTTGTTATTATTTTTGGTCCTAAATTTGTCTTGGGTGGAGATTCATTTCTAGCATGTTTCTTACCTGACCTGAAGCTGCGTTGAGCTTTGATGCTTATAAAGCCTGGTATCTAAGCAATACCTCCACAGTGTGGGCCTCCCCACCACCCCACTCCTGTCTTTTCAGAAATTTGATTGTTCCAGCACTTGAGGGGCTTGTGTTTCTTTAATGACAGGAAAATATTTTTTTGCTATTTGGTTTTCTTTAGCAAGTTGTTTCATTTTTTCTTGTTTTCTTTCTCTTTTCAGACAAGTTTAGGCAAGTTTAAAAAAAAAAAAAAAGTAAGCTGCTCTGTGTGTTAACTTCTTTCCTGATCCAATATTGTCTCAGGCTACCACTATCTGAAGTTTCAGAGAGCTGCTATTTTTTCCTTTCCCTTTGCTTTTTGGACAAGACATTTTATCTTTCAACATCTGATTTTGATTCTGTTTTGTAGGGTCCCTTAAAGTGAATGATACAAAGCCAACTCCTTCTTTGCCTTCAGGGAAGCATTTGTCATCCTAGCTCACTCAGGATTGGATACTATCACCTAGAATGTAATGTTTGATGTGTCCAATGCCTCCATCTCCTTGAACTTCATCTGTGTATGGTTTTCCTGTCTAGAACCTGGCAGTGGGTCTCATTTTCTTTGAGAATTCCCTTGTAATATAGTTTCACAATTCTTCGTGGCATGGACACCTTTACTTCATAGATAAAAACCTGCAATACCCACTGTCTCATGGTTGTATTGAAACTCTAGTGCTCATGCTTGAATTAGACTATGCTCTCCTAAACAGTCTCCTCACCCTATTATCTTCATACTGAATTAGGTGTTAATGAAATACAGCTATCCTAGGCTTTAGGCAGTGGTTTCAAAATATTTCTTATTGACTGCCTATCTGTAATTTTAAGAGGAGGGCTCACACTTCTTTTTTGACTCTGATTGCCCCCCCACCCCCCCCACCCCCGCTGCTGGAAATTGCTTTTGTTTTATTTCAGACCTCTGTGTTTTCCTTCTCTTAGATGTAGCTTAGCTCTACTTCTTCTCACTGACCCAGGAACAACTAAAATATTTTCCCACTCTCTGGTTCTGTTGAGAAGAGTGGTAGGTCAGCTTCTGTCTCCATTTATCTTTCAGGGCTACCAGGCCAGGCCTCCCTGTCCTTCAGCATAATCAACATGCAATCCTCTGTTATGTTTTACCTTTTCCATTCTCATTGTCTGATCATATCCATTTCTTTGTGAACTGATCCTTGATTATTTACACAAACCCAATTCCTAGTGTTATAAGCACAAGCCTCATTAATTTCTTAGCCTCTGGATTCATAAGAATTTCACTGAGCATTGACTCATTCTAAACAACATAATTAGTCCTTCACATAGTGAGGTCCTAGTCCTCTTTACCTATATATAGATAAAATCAACCACAGTTTTGGAGTTAAGGTACAATTCAGGTGATTGAAATTGATAACCTTTGTTAAAATGTACAATAAATTCAAGATACATTGAAATGGCTGCCTATTGTTGTATCAGTTTATACACACATGCTTCTTTAAATGCTAAGATTACTAAAGATAATATTTAATAAGCCCAATATTCATGAGAGATCAACACTGGGTTTCCTAAGTCTTGAGGTTGTTGATTTCATTCAACCTATTCAATAAAAGAAAAATACTGATTATTGTGTGTGTATATATATACATACATATATTTTTTTTTCCTTATTATTAAAACCAATTTATCCATCCCAAGAAATTTAGGCTCAAAAAAGCATTTTGTGAAAAGCTATTAACAACAGGAGTTAATATATTTTTAAATATATTAACTGAATATGCTGAAATATTTTCACTATGTTTTCACTATATTTTCTCTCTCACTCTCTGTTTGTGGAAAAATATATTGCATTTGTACATATTTAAGTAGAAATACACAGAAATGGGATGCCTGGTAGCTCAGTTGTTAAACATCTGCCTTTGGTTCAGGTCATGATCTCAGGATCCTGGGACTGACTCTGACATCAGGCTCCCTGCTCAGTGAGGAGACTGCTTCTCCCTCTGCCTGTTGCTCCCCCTACTTGTGCTCTCTCTCTGTGTCTGACAAATAAATAATAATAATAATTAAAAAAAAAAGAAATATACAGAAATGATGCTGAAATTGTATACCATATAATTCTATCATTTTTATACATAAAAGACTAAGCTGATAGCCAGAAGAACATGTTGAAATATATAAAACACTATAAGGTTTATGGTCACTTAATGATTATCATTTATAGCCACCTATTTCTGTGCCAAATTGTGCACTTTGGAAGAAGAAAAAAAAAAAAAAGTCTGCCAAGTATAGCACTCTCTTCCTCTATTTTTTCCTCCATTTTGCAGATAAAATTCCCAGTAGGTGAAATTTTACTCTTAGTAAGAGGAGGAGCTTGAATTTGAACCCAGATCTCTCTGATTACACAGCAAATGCTCTATGGAGTAATTTTTGATCCATTGGAGAAACTGACAATTTATTCAGTGCCCTGAAGGCTAGGGTTTATTGAATATCAAAGACATACTTCTTTATTAAATGACCATAACTTTTAAGAAATCAGCATAAATTTTGCCTTTAACCTCTGTGTGTATGTGTGTGTGTGTGTGTGTGTGTGTGTGTGTGTGTGTGTTTGTAACATGTGTATGAGTGGATCTTTGAAGGATTGAAGCATTTTCTTACCCACAATTTTGAACATTTTCCTGAATAAGTAAAATCTTCCATGGATACTCCTTCTATAAATCTATATCAACTTTAGTAAATATCAAATTTATTCCGTCTACTTTTATTTATTTTAAATTTTAACACACTATCCTTTTATTTTTCCCATTTGAGTCCCGGTTTATTTTTTATTAACTTTTTTTTGTATGTGACACAGATTTTTCTATTGTATTCCCATGTTCAAATTTTTGTATTCCTTATCATACGATTTTTTGATTTCCTGAGAAAAACTGACCAAATTAAATATTTTTACTCTTCCTATCCCAATATATTTAAGGAAAAGCTTTCTTAGCATATTTTTCTAGAAAGGAGGATATTGCAACAGGGAGTGACCTCACCTTAAATACAGTGAATGATCTCTTATGTAATTTTTTCTTCAGAATAGAGAACCAGTAAAAGGTTCTACATATGAATTATCCAAAGATAACAATCACAATCTACTAAAGAATATTTGAAACATAATTTTTAATTTATAAAACACTCAAATCATTAACCTTTGCTCTGGCCAAATGAGAGACTCCTCAAGTAGTGGTTGGCTCTCTGGGTAGACATGATGTTCTTATGGTTATTACTTATTTCAAAGACTGTAGTTTTGGTGAAAATCATTTATACAGCAAAATCTTTTTTTTTCCCAATTAAATCTTCCCACTGTAATATAAATATGATGTGTGAGATCTGTTCTGAGAGTGCTTGATAAACCTTTAAAAGCTAACTTTAATTTGATTTTCTGAGACCAAGAGAATTTTTGTTTATTAAACAGTTATAGATGAAGTGATGCCCTGAGGACAGATGTATGAGAGATTTGCCATATCATGTTAAGATTGCCCAGGAGCTGGGACACAGAGGTTCCTATAAGGATAAGAGCAGAATATCATTTAGAAGCCACAGTAACATCATTGAATATGTGAGTTGTCTGACTTGTCTTTTTGGGACCACTGCTATGTGTTAGGTTCTAGGCTCTCAACTCTCTCTGTTTTTAGGAAATGCTCTCCCAAATCATTTTTGTGCCAAGTTTTGCATAATGTCTTATGTTCTTTATCAGCACAACAGGATGAAATATTTAGTAGGAAGCTATCACTGTGGCCAATATAAAAGATTAAACAGACTTAGTCTCCTTTATAAAGAAGAAAACCTATTCAGAGAGAATAAAAAGAACAGAATTAGACTTCCAGGTTTCGATTCACATCAAAACTATTTGTTTCCTATATTATGAGGTTTTGTCTATTATTCTTAAGCAGAATGAAACCACAATAAACTCAATGGATTTTTATGATGACAAAATATTTTATTCTTTCTTAAAAGTGTAAAACTATGTTACAAAACCTACCAAAATGATTGTTTGAAATTAGGACTTGGTATTGAAATAGTGATTTTAGAAAACGTATTTTTCAGGGGCAACTGGGTTGTTCAGTTGGTTAAGTCATTGCCTTCGGCTCAGCTCATGATTCTGGAGTCCCGGGATTGAGTCCCACATCGAACTCCCAGCTCCATGGGGAGTCTGCTTTTCCCCTCTAACCTTCTTCCATCTCATCCTCTCTCTCATTCTGTCTCTCTCAAATAAATAAAATCTTAAAAAAATAAAATGTATTTTTCAATCTTAGAACTTAAAACATAACATTTAAATATAAATCACTTGAAAATTTGTTAAATTTATAGGTCTGGAAAAATCACATTAACAGATGTTAAACATTTCAACAAAGAAAAACTGAAGTTAGAGATCTAGGCCATATATATATATATATAATTTCTCTCTCTTGGCATACAGTGTATACACAGGGCAGTGACATATTGCATCAGAAAGCCCTTGGCCATCAGGACAATGACTTGTCATGACACCTGGAGTTGTTTGTATCTCTTGAACATGAAATAGGCAAATACAATCTCCTATTTTATCTAGGCAAACTGTCTAATTCTTTGAGGTTCTTCTTACAGTCAGCATGTTATTGATGGTCATCAATAACAAATGACCTACACTCTGGTTTAATATGAGACAAGGTGCAGTAGGTAGCCTGAATTACATTAGCTGAATTATATTAGCTATAACTTCACTGCATCTCACCCAGCACCTAGGAGCCTCTGGCCCGCCCTTAAAGCAGTACCTCAAGCTGTAAGTGCTATTGCCAAAATCATCAAAAAATTGATCATCTTGTTGTACTTTTCTTTCAAGCCCAAACTTATTCCATCCATTTAGTTTTACAAGTTAAGTGTTACTTGGTTTCAAATTATTTTAAGTTTTACTGGCTCTCATTTTCTTTTCTGAGAATTGAGGAAAATCTTTGTGTGTGTCTCCAGGTTTTTTTGTATAAATTATCCTCATACAGAAAATACACATCATGGAACATAACTCAAAGTAGATCCTAGTTGACTCATGAATCTTAATTGCTTGAAAATAAACATGGTGCATGTTAGATAAAGGACTGAAGAGAGTTAAATAAAAAAGAAAATAAAGCTCTCCTGAAAAGTTACTCAGAAGTTGCGTGAAAGAATTAGAGTACTGGGCTTAGAGAATAGATAAATGGCATATTTTTAGGGGGAAGCATCTTCAGATATCTGCAAAGATGTTCTCTCTCCTTTTTTGCTATGGATGGACCAAGGACAAATGGTATAAAGACTTCTTAATATTTAGACCTGTCCCTCATCTTAAGCTGACAGAGAGATACAGGTATTGATTTTATTCAAACAGGATTTAGATGATGATATACAGCAGAAGGAAACACTGCATTGGAGGGGATGTCTTTGATTCTGATTCAGAAGCGTCTATCCCATAAGTTCCTTAGGGACAAGGTCACATCTGTTCTATGTTTTGAACTATTTCTAGCCTTAGATTATAAATAAATCTTTGGATGTAGATTGTAAACTATCTATTACCTTTTGTTTGCCCACAATGTCTATTGCAGTGTTCTGAATATATTAGAGAGTCAATAAATATTTTATGGACTAATTGGCACGTGAAATTTTGAAACACATGTTCTTAAAAACGCAGCCAATAGGACTTCACAGCATACTCAACCTTGTCTCAGCAGATGTTTGGACTTGAAGTGATATGATCTGTCTAATATGGCACCTTGGCATGGATAGGCATTTTCTAGTCCAGGTGGCAATGCCTTGAAATAATAACAAATGACTGTTTCTCAGCAATGAAGAGGCAAGCTTCCTGCACAGTGATTCCCTATGTTTTTCCTAGCAATTAAAAAAAAAAGGCACTCAATGGAGATAAACCCTAATTGTTGAGCTTATCATTTCCATGCCTTATACCTCCTGATATGTATCATTAGTTAAGTACCTGCAGAAGGACATCTATGTCAGTAAAGACATTGTCAAATGAGTATATGTCACACAAATATATATGAATATATCTTACAGTAATTGTGAATAATAGCAGAATCTCATTTCAAAGTAGATAAAAATAGATCCAATATCAGATTCAAGTACTCTAATAATATTTTATGATGTATACATTACTATCTATGACAAAAATGTTTTATTTTTTATTACTAGAAAATAAATAAATTGGTTTTCTATCATATTTCAGTCGGTAAAATTTCAGTCCTCACAAAAGTATATACATTTAGAGATATAATAGATTCCTACTCTGACAGTTTTTTTGTTCCATGTGGTTAAGTTACAAGAATTCCTATCTGCAAGTCAGTGAAACCGATCCCTTTATGCTTTTTTATATGAAGGTATTACTCAGAAGGACAGAAAAAGGTTCACCCAACTATGTAGCTACCTAGCATCATGAGAAGGAGAGACAAAGGACTCATTGAGAAGGTGGTGGTCAGAACACAAACTCTGGAGACAGACTGAGTTTAAATATCAGGTGCTATCACTGATTAATGTGTATGATTTGGGGCAAATTATTTAACAATTCCGTAGTTTCATTTCCTCATCAGCAAATGATGATGGTGAATTGGTGATAACCTCTACATTCTAGTATTTATTAATAATATGTCTCAATTGCTTAGAATGGGGAGTTAGTGAAAAAAAATAGATTATCCTTTATATTTCAATTTATAAATATAATTTACATTCGCATACTTATTGATAAATTAATAGTTGCTTCCACCAAAAGTTAGTCATAAGACTTATGGAAGATTTTTGTCATCTAAGTTGTAGACCCAGTCACCATCTTCTTTCCTATGTCCCATTTAATAATTCCTAAATGATATTAAAAACATTTATGGCTGCTATTTGTGCAATGTATTATTTTACATTGTGAATAGTAATAACAATCGAATCAAATTCAGCAGAGAAAATATAAATGTACTAAGTGTGGTTCATTGCCAACATAGGATATTAAGCTAAATTTTTTTGCACATTCTAAAAGATAAACAGTTCTCTAGAAAATAACTTTTTTAAAACAGCATAATGGAAACAGGATGCATAGCTACAAAAACAGACAGCAAATATTCTGCTTTTGATTTGTGCAACTAATGGTGAATCAATGAAGGTGAAAATAAAAAGAGGGTTTATAACCTGAGGGAATAATTGTTCTCTGCATTTGTATGGAAAGATACTTGCCGCTAAAGTCCATCAGGCCACTCCACCACCCTCTGATGTTTCCCATCATGAGCTCTGGGATTAGACCATGCTTATAGAAAACAAGTTGATTTCTTTTTTTCAGTTACTGTGGTAAATCTACTGAAAACTTCTGAAATTAACACCCCCTACTAAACAATGCACAATCTTTTCTGCCTGCTGAGGAAGAAAGACTGAACGGGGGGAAGAGCAAAACATTGTGAGAGAGTTGGGTAGAGCTAAATAGAGCTTTCCTTCCTAGAAGAATTTGAATATCAGAGACCATTTTACAGAAAATATGGCTGTAACTTGTACATTGTTGAACAATCTTTGTCACTTTGTGTAGTTTTATAGGACCTTGGGGGAAGTAATCTGGCAAGAACAAGAGTTTGAAAAGGTGTGCAAGTGTGGGTCATTTAGATGCCAGTTAGAATTTAAGCTGGTTAACCAGATGACTTTCAGTTTTACTATTCTTATATATTTCATATATCAGAAACAGTTATTGACCCTAAAGGATTGACTGTGTATTTCTCTTACCTAGTAATTACATTACACATATTTAGGTTAGAGCATGTTGTTCATTCCTCTCATGGTGTTACACCAAATTTTTTTGTGACTGATGTGATAGAAAGACAAAGAGTGAATATGCTGTTTTTCAAATTGTTTTATAATGGAGGAAAAAGGGGAAGGAGAGAACAATTAAAACTTCAAACTTGGGGTGCCTGGGTAGCTCAGTTGGTTAAGCAACTGCCTTCACCTCAGGTCACGATCCTGGAGTTCCGGGATCGAGCCCCACATCGGGCTCCGTGCTCAGCAGGAAGCCTGCTTCTCCCTCTCCAACCCCCCTGCTTGTGTCCCCTCTCTAGCTGTGTTTCCCTCTATCAAATAAATAAAATATTAAAAACAAAACAAAACAAAACAAAAATTTCAAACTAAAGAAATCTGTATAGATTCTGATAACGGGGAAGTTAGAATTGTACCTTACAAAAAACATTGATTTCATTTCTAAGTATAGAGAATATATACTGAGTATAAATGTGGAATAAATTTAACAAAGATTGATTGATCCTGTCTTATGTACCTGGACTTCCAATAGATGCTGAATTTGAAATAGATGTCATAAGATCGGTAGAATTTAGGAGATGGATATCCTGGAGAGTATCATTACATATAGAGAAATGTGTGATTAATAATAAAAAGTCAAGAAAGTTTAGCTTGTTTTGCATGTCTGTATTTTCTGTAAAAATAAAATACATATAGAAAAGAGGAGTAGGAAAGAAACCATATTTTAAAAGAATGAAGTCAAAATTATAAGAGACTCTTGATTTTGATGAAAAATAGGTGTTTTATTTTTTCTAGGCATGGGAACCACTAAAGATTTTGAATAAGAGTGATACAAAAAGACATATGTCTCAGGAGGATATGTCTGTGGTTATTTTAGTGGTTATACCAAGACATAATGTTTTATTGTTAATCAAGTCTATAAATTTTCTTATTTTAAAATGATTACTTCTTTAATCCATAAAGTTATATTTTTATCCATAGAGTTGAATTATTTTACTTATTATCTAACCATATCCAGTTTTACTAGCTTTTTTATTTTGTTTCTTGTTATCAACAAACCAACCAACCATACTTATACACACACGCGCATGCGTGCGTGCGTGCACGGAATCACACACACCCACCCTACATGAACTTCTACTGCAATATTGATATTTCCTCCATCAAAGGTGGGCCTATGCTCCATCTCCTTGAATCTGAGGAGTCTTTGAAACTTCTTTGATCAATAGTATGTGGCAAAATGAATGCTGAGCCTAGAAGACATTGCAGCTTCTACCTCCCCTTGTAGTTTTGGGGTGTGTGTTTGTGTGTATAAAATTTGCTATTGGGAGAGTACATCATAGGAATCCCTACCTCTTCTTATGAAGTAAGCTATTATCATTAGAGAGCTATGTCCTTTTTCTTTGTAATGTTTTATGACATTTATTTTTTTCTGAAATTAGTATAATTATTCCAGCCTTCTATTATAATTTACTCAATATTTTCCCAGTCTTTCACTTTACTCCTGTTTACTTGCACTTTCATTTTGTTTCTTATAAGTAGTATCAAGCTAGATTTCATATTTCATCCAGTGTAACATTTTTCATTGGAGTATATACATCATTTCTACTTTTCGTAACTACTGATATATTAGGATTAAATTTTAAGACCTTATTTGGTTATGTTTATCCTGCTCTTTCCCCTCTCTTTTGTTTTTCTCCTTTTGAGTAGGTATTTATTTTCCTTTTCATTTCTTTCCTTCAATTAAATATTTTCTCATATGTCTTGCTTCCATCATTTCCTCTTGTACCCCTGAATTTGCATCTGGGAGAGCTGTTCTTCTGTCTTCCTTAGGAATTTTCCTGGAGAGGATTTATCAGTTATAAATTCTGCTTTGTTTGTCTGAAAGTTTTCTTCTATTACTCTATTTTTTTAAATAGTTTCTCAGGGTGTGTAATTCATAGGACACATTGTCATTTTATCAGTACTTCGATTTTATTTCCCGCTGCCTTCAGGTTTCTGTTGTTGCTATTGAGAAGTTATCAAGGGGTGAGGTATTGAAAAATGGTCCTTTGAAAATGATCTGCTTTTTTATCTTTGGTTAATACAAAACCACCTTGCTATCTTTAGTATATATAATTTCACTGTTTAAGTCTTAAGGTAAAGACTTATTCAACAAAGCTATTATTCTAACAGACATGACTGCTTTGAGAACACATCAATTCTATGGTGAATCATTAATTTTTTACATGTTGCTGATATTCTGTGATGGCTGATCTAAACTCTTTTCCTAATACCTCTTTCCTTTGATTGCTTCTACGAAAAAATGACCCCAAAACCTCTGCAGGAGGTGTGCATGGAGTGTATATGTGACATATTCAGAATATGTTCCTTTCTCATACAGATTCAGATTCATTAAAAGGAAGTTCTTTTACCTTTCTACCTTTTGTTCTTTGCCCTTTTCTTCTTCATCTTTGTGTCTAGAACTACATCATCATAGATTTTAATGTGTTACAAGAGTGAGATTGAAAGCCTATTTCAGCATAGAAAGCTATTCTGACGGACCACTGTACCAACTCTGGACTACCTACATTCAGTCCTTTTGATTAGATAAATAAACTTGCATAATCTAAAAATACTCTTGTAAAACTTTTGTAATTTGGGGTCAAAAACTTCTAATTATGAATGTGTATAATATTTTAAAATTCATGTGAATCATTTTATGTGCTTGATTCAGGCAAATGATCTTAGCTCTCTTTTTAAGATCTTTCCCAAAATAATGGAAAATCCTTCATAATATTTTTATATTTAAACTAATTTAAGCATATGACTGTTTAGAGCCTGATCTTTTATTTTACAAATAAGATTCTTTTTTACCTCTTTGTGGTTAATGTATTATATAGTTCAATTAATGAGATATATTTTACAAAGTTGTTTCCATGAATATTGTCAACATTGTAATTTTAAAAAAATGCATGACTTCCAACAATCCTCACAAAGAGCTCTGATAAAATAGATTAACTGCTACTTGTATAGTGCCAATGAAACTTTTTTGTCTAAGTTATTCTATTTGATCCTTCTAGCAAATCTGTGATCTGTCTCTTACTCTTGCTATCACTGTTTTTATAAATACAACATTGTAAGATGTAAGTGGCTTCTTAAAGTTTATAAAACTAGTACATAATAAAGACAAGCCTTGTAACTTCAAAACTGATGCCATTACCTGCACACTTTGACACCATCCTGCTAAAAATTGTGAAAGCAAGTTTGTCTTTGCATTTGATAATTATGATTACTTTGGGAATCCAAAGAGTATCCTAAGATATATTTTCTTATCTGAGACTATTCTTGAAAGAAAGCCACAATTGCATGAATGGGTTCTGTTAAAATAATGAATAATGTAAAATGCTCTGTCATATTGAAGAGCTTTGGTGGCTTAATATGTTGAAGATCTCTACATGCAAGGATCAATAATTTAACCACGTGTTATGTTATCAGTGAAAAGAAAATATAAAAGATACTGGCATTTATAAAATATTTCTAAAGTAGTTAATACCTCATCATTCATACATAATGATTCATCAAATAACTTACTTACAAGTATTTATCAAATATATGTCTCGTGAACTAGAAGTTCAGCAACAACAGATAGCCAACATGCAATTGTTTTATGAGTTAGAAGGGCATAAAGATAAAGAAGTAAATAACATTTCAAATAGTAATAAGGATATTAATGAATAATGTTTCTGTCTTACTCTATTGGTTTTCACAGGAAAAGTTTTATTTAAATAAACAATTTTGGCACCTTGCATTAATCCTCATAACTCCACTGGGAGGTGGAGTATATCCCAGCCTATTATTTTTTTTAGGAAGTAACATTCCATATGGTATATGCATTTTGTTCTGTTCTCTATAGTCCACATTTTACAAGTGACGTTTCATTTCATCGCAAGTGATTACTTGTAATGGGTGAGTGTTATGGATTAAATTGTATCTCCTCATAAAAAATATATTGAAATCCTCTTCTTAGTGCCTCAGAATGTGACCTTAATTGGAAATGGGGTCTTTACAAGGATCATCAAGAAAAATGAGTTCATTAAAGTGGGTTCTACTCTGGTATGACTGACATCATTGTGGAAGGAAAAATTGGGGTACCGAGGCAGACACACGTGGGGCTAAACAATATGAAGGCACCCAGGAAGAATACTAAGAGGAGATAAAATATTCGAGGAACACATCAACAGGCTATGGAGCACCTGGGTCACAGCAGGTGGAGAGAAGCATGAGAGAGATCATTCCTATAGCTTTCAGAGGGACTATGGCCTTGCTGATACATTAATTTCAGACTTCTGGCTTCCACAACTGAGGGACAACAAATTTCTGTTGTTTCAAGTCACCCAATTTTAAGACACCCAGTGTGGTACTTTGTTATGGTAGGCCTAAGAAACTATTGCAGTGAATAAAGTGACCAGTTGTGGGGTTAGCAACAGGGGCACTAACTTTCAGATAAAAGGCATGCTTTACAATATGCTAGAAAGGAAAAAAAAAAAAAAAGCCCCACAAATAGCATATGATGAACTATAATCAAATGGGGAAAAAAAATACCCCATCAATGGTTTATAGTTCTTCATTTATGTATGTTTGGTGCCAGACTGATGGGAAATCTATTGGGACTGAAAGGCTACAGAGTGGGCTTAAAGTCCATTTATTTATTTTACTGACTAGAACTATTTCAGAGTCATCAAGAGATTTCTAAAACTAAGACTGAACAAACAGTAAGATGTGAGGAAGGTAAATTTCAGCTTTTCTTTTTTGTAGCTTTAATATACAAGGTTTAGAAGATGTTGTTTGGACACTATTTCCTTTGTACTTTATTTTTTTCCCTAGGAAATTCATAGTAGTAAGGGTTTTTATTTAAATTTGAGGAAACAATATATTTAGTTTATGATTAAATTTATCATTACAATTGTGTTTAAAATTCCAGTTACAAAATAAATAAAACCAATAATAATAAAATAACAGTCAGTTACAACTCTGAGACAAATGATTCCAATTTAAAAATAAGTTGCACAGAACATTCAGTCTTAAAACAAAGAAAATAACTAATTGTCCCTGGTGTATAGTTTTTAAATATATTTTTTACTAAAGATAAGTATGTTTACATACACTATTTCCCCCTCCTCCTTTTTTCTTTTTGTCAGTAGCAAAGTGTTTGTGTCCTTACACTGATTTTTTTTTTTTTAATTTTGAAATTGCATGGTAGGTGAATACAGAAACATTTTTACCTGAGTGTGAAAAGAGAGACAAAGCAAACTGGTACATTAAAAGTAAAGATTTTGATGTTCCCTGAATTGTTTCCTTTAAATAGTAGACTTAAAAAGAAATCTATACAGAGCTATTGTGAGGTGATTATCTTCATTGGTCAGATTTAATAATACAAATTTCAAATTTAAAGATAAACTTTATGAGATCTAAGCTAAGCCTATCAGCGTTCAAGTCTTATGAAGTCCTGTAATGATTAATAACACTGTAATATCTACTAGGTCAAAATATCCAATGGAAAGTAAATTATTTTGGTAATATGATGCATCCTCCCTCCACTATTGATTCTTCCTCAATAAGATACTTTCAGATGAAAGACAATAAAAATAAGATAAAGAAAACACTGGAAGGACAAAAAAAGTATTGAGATTTTATATAGTGGTAAAATGATACCGTATTATAAAAAGCTTAGTGATTCTGAACTATGAAAGTAACAATAATATGCACATCTAATAAAAAGAGTTTCCTTTTCTTGAATAGTTACTATATACTAGACCTATGCTAGGAACATTGCATAGATTATTTCATTTGATTAAAAAGAAACCTACATTAGTATCCTGTTCTGCACCTTTCTTCTGTAAAACACAGATGGAAAAGTACCAAAGGATCATGAAATATAAATAATATCTATATGCATAATAGATAGTTTTATGCCAAGATTTGAACCCCTTTTATTCTGTTTCTAAAGCTTGTATTCTTAACTTCAAGTTATTCTGTCTCTTTATTATGTAAAATCTCAGTGATTTTTATAGCTGATTATTCCAGTTTGTAATATTTCATGAGCTTTATTTCTCACTGGTACTAACTATTCATTTTATAGCTCATTAGCATCTTAACCTGAAATGTAGAAAGGAAACTAGAACACTATGCAATAGATGAATTTTTTTTTAGTTTTCTTAAAGATTTTATTTATTTATTTGGCAGAAAGAGAGCTCACAAGTAGGCAGAGAGGCAGGCACAGAGAGCAGAGGAAGCAGGCTCCCTGCTGGGAAGAGAGCCTGATGTGGGCCTTGAGCCCAGGACCCTGAGATCATGACCTGAGCCGAAGGCAGAGGTTTAACCCTCTGAGCCACCCAGGTGCCCCATGAATTTTAAATTTGTAGAAGATTTGGTATGAATGAACATGAAAACTAACTCCTGCTTTTATCTAATGTTTTACTTGAATTTTTAAGTTATAGGTGCAACTCAATTTTCTATCTTCTTTCTTTCTCTGATAACCATAGAAAAATAATGAATTGTTGGGGTTAGGTATTTCCCACACTTACGAGTTATCTATCACTCTCTCTCTCACACACATATATACACCAAATAACAAACATTGTTTTCCCTTCAACATGTTATTTGTAATTTGTCATTTTTTATTCATAATTGTCAAAAAGTAGTACTTTTCTTTAAATTATTATAATTTTTTGCATTTATAAATGAATAAAATGAAAGGTTGTTTTTATTTTTAATATCAAACATACTTTTTTTATAACTTTCTAGAACCTTCTCTCTTCTTTTTATAAACCCAGCCTTCTGTAGCATGTAATACTTCCAGTATCACTGCTCTAGTTTACAAATATTAATACTACATTTTTATGTTCTTATAAGTAAACACAATAATCACTTCCTTTTACCTTAAGAATTATGAGCTTAAAATTCATGATTCTCTCAGCACAGGAATTATCAAAGACTTTATTTTAGTTTACTTTCTAGGCATGGGATAAATTAAGCATGCTCATGTTGTGACTAATACATTATTTTCAGTTACAAATAGAGATAGGCAAACATTTGAACAAAGTAAGAAATTTTGATTATGCTTTGAGAACTATTGCTTCCAATTATTTCTAACTTCAATTTATTTCAGGTTTTTTGTTCTTTTCAAAAAGAGCCTGATAATTACAAACTTGCAGAGCAAGTTTAAAATTCAATTTTGTATTGTTAGATCTATAATTATGGTAATAGCAATTCTCAAAGTTGGACTGCATCTTAAGACACCTATGCTAAGATTCCAGCAATAGCCAAATTCGCTTTCCCAAGATTACTTGAAATCTACTTTGTCAGGAAAGCAAATATTCTGTATTGAACATGTTACTATCAATGTAGGTGTCTTCACAGTGTTGTACTTAATTAGAAATAACACTACAAGGACATATCTGAAATAACATGGCATCTTTGCACACCATTGTTAAATTAGATTTACTGCCTCAGTACATACACATGTATAATAGGTCATTAAGATTTTTAATAATATTAATATTCTAAAAAAAACCCTGAACATGTAAAAATTATCAATCCTCACAGGAAATATTAGCTTCAAATTCAATAGGACAGAGGAAATAATGAGAGCTATGAAAGAGAGAGAATCTTCTAGGTGAGAAAGTTGACAGAGTAAAAGACAAAGTTGTCAAAAGACAAAGGCTTTAAGTAGTAAAAGAAGAAAAAGGGAACTGGAAAAACAAGAGAAGAATGAAGAGAATCATAATAGCACAGGGTCTTTAGTAAACCACGGGGAGAGAAATATTCTCTATCCATTGTATTAACAAGGATATCTGGTTAGTATTTTAATATGTCTTTCAGTAGTTTTGCTTTGAAAGCAAACTGAACAGGTCCAAAAATACTGGGCATGTTAACATTATATGGACTGAGGCAATATTTGATAATATTGAATTGAATTCAGAATAATGGATTTTATTAGAATTAAGGCCTCTTTTATCTGTCATTGTGTTTGTTATAACATCTTTAGAAAAAAAATTTACTTTTTTTTCTATTATTTTCTATTACCAAATTATCCTTATATTTTTGAGTAAAAAAATTAACATAATTTTAATCATTGGAATGTAAAGTACTTAGCAAATGCTTCCAAGATTTAAATATTGATCACTATCATAACTAGTAAGTAGAAAAGTACACTCAGGTAGGCCTAACACAATTACCTATGGGCATATAAAATTATAGATTAAATATTGCTTACATTTTTAAAGTTATTTTATATTTCCTAACATTTCAAGGAGAATATACACAAATCTTTTGTGTATTCATAAGCTATTTCAAAAAAGATTTTATTTATTTATTTGACAGAGAGAAACACAGCTATAGAGGGAACACAAACAGAGGGAGTGAGAGAGGGAGAAGCAGGCTTCCTGCCGAGCACAGAGCCCAATGTGGGGTTCAATCCTGGGTCTCCTCCAACTAAAGCAGTTGCTTAATCAACTGAGCTACCCAGGCACCTTCTATTAAGAAGCTGTTTTTACAAAACTTAGTAGCTGCCAAAACTATAAAGATAACTTGAGGAAAAATGTGCAACATGAAATATGACAGCATCAATGATCCTATGGAAGTAACATTAATATATAGATTTTTATTTCCTTTTTGAGATTTTGGTCTGTAAATACACCATTTCTTTGAGGATCAGGTTAATATAAAACTTTCTTATAAATACTGTGACTCTCAAAAAGAAATACTTTTGTAATGACCTTAATAGATAAAAGAAATCTGAGTTATATAATTTTAATGACATGTCATTAATTTCTATTACCTCAGTCATGAGGTCAAATAAAATTATATTTCATATAAACTGGTATTTTCCATAAGCATGGAGTCTGAATAACATGGAAGATCCTTATTCAACTAGTATGTCTCCAATCAATTTCAACAGGGAGTCTTTTTAATATTGGTAATTTTCCTTGTGGAAATATCCATTATCAGTTTCTGATAAATCTACCTAGAAATGTTGAGACACTAGATCTCAAACTTCTTAAAGAGTTTGAGATATGGCCATTAATTATTATCAGCTAATGGATGTATTAAAATGTATCACACTTCTAAAGCTCTTCTGACAATCTGGACCCAGTCCTGGGTGGGCCCTTTTCACGTATGAAACAAAATGGATGTGTACATGGACTCATTTCAATTTGGTCTGTTTCACTGCAGTGACTTAGAAAATGTATTTACAGGTTTATCACCACCAGATATTTCCACTTTTGTCTGAACCAAACCAGATATTTTTGCCAACAGGTTCTTGGTACTTTCAGTCCTATATCTAAAGCAATATTTGAGGTATGCATTCACACACAAAAAAGAAAGATTACTATGTCCCCCTTCATATACTTTTATTCAAAATGTCCTGACTGCCATTTGCATTATATATAGCTTCAGGAAATGTGTCTAAAAGGTGAAATTAATAAAGAACTTGGTTTAAGAGAGATAAAGTAACTCAAGAGTTGTATATTTAATACTTCTTTATTTTATAGTAATATAGTTGATAGTGTTTTATTCTCTATGATCTCCATATCTAACTCTTACTTTTCTCAATTTCTCTGGAAAAGAAAAAATATTATTTTCATGCACAAAGAGCTCTATAGCATATATCAAAATATTTGTTTCTCTTTACCCAACATAAACCATAGCTAAAGCTTTCTTTGTATTTTCTTTGCACTTCCTCAGACACAGAAACTGAGAGCTATATTCTTATAGCATTCAATAAAATATTTTAGCACCAATATAGTAGGTAGCAATTTAACATCTAGGAAAATTATTTATTTATTCTTCCAGAGATTTTTAGAAATGCATATATATAGGGACGCCTGGGTGGCTCAGTTGGTTAAGCGACTGCCTTCGGCTCAGGGCATGATCCCGGAGACCTGGGATTGAGCCCCACATCGGGCTCCCTGCTCGGCAGGAAGCCTGCTTCTCCCTCTCTCACTCCCCCTGCTTGTGTTCCCTCTCTGGCTGTGTTTCTCTCTGTCAAATAAATAAAATATTTTAAAAAAAATGCATATATATAGGGGCACCTGGGTGGCTCAGTCGTTAAGTGTCTGCCCTTGGCTCAGGTCATGATCCCGGAGTTCCAGGATCAAGCCCAACATCAGGCTCCCTGCTTGGCGTGAAGCCTGCTTCTCCCTCGCTTACTCCCCTGCTTGTGTTCCCTCTCTAGCTATGTTTCTCTCTGTCAAATAAATTCTAAAAAATCTTTTTAAAAAATGCATGTATATATATATATATGTATATATATATATTATATCTTTCTTCTATCTTTAATTCAAATGATAGCACTTTTACTTTTCTACTGTCACATTTACTTAAAATATACATTTTGGAAATTTTTCCATGTGGTTACATAAAGTGCCTTTTCACTGTTTGTGTTCTTCTGGTAAAAAACTCATAACATAAAATTTACCATCTTAACCACTTATAAGTGTACAGTAAAGTAGTTTTAACTATATATGTCTCGTTGTGCAACAGATCTCTTCCCAAACTGAAACTCCATACCCATTGAGCAACAGCTCCTCTTTTACCTCTCTCCACAGATCAGGGCAACCATGATTCTACTTTCCTTCTCTAAGAGTTGGAAGACTTTACGTATCTCAAATAAGTGAAATCATGTAATATTTGCTTTTTTGCTCATTTCACTCAACATTACATAGTAAAGGTTCATCCATGTTGTATTACATGACAGAATTTCCTTTTTTTTTTTAAGGTTGACTATTGCATGTATATCCACATTTTCTTTATCTGTTTGTTGATCAATAAACATTTAAGTTGTTTCCATTCTTGGCTATTGTGAGTAATGCTGCAATAAACATGAGAGTGTAAATATCTCCTTAAGATCCTAATTTCAATGCTTTTAAATATGTACTCAGAAGTTGGATTGGTGGATCTTATGATAATTTTATTTCTTGGAGGAACCTCCATACTATTTCCATGGTGACTGCACCATCCTGCATGGCAACTGACAGTACACAAAGGTTCAAATTCCTTCACATAGGTGGAAACACTTGTTTTTTTTTTATTTTGTTTTTTTGTTTTGTTTTTTTGGTTTTTTTTTTGTGGGGTTATTTTTGGTGATAGTGGCCATCCTAACATGTATGAGGTAATATCTCATTGTGGTTTTGATTTGCATTTCCTCGATATTTAGTTGAACATCTTTCATATATCTTACTTGACCCTTTATATATCTTAGTTGGAGAAATGTCCATTTAAGTCCTTTGTCCTTTTAAAATGAGATTTTTATTGTTGTTTTATTTACTTTTTGAGTTTTAGAAGTTTCTTATATATTCTGAATACTAGTCTCTCTGTAGAAGTTTCTTATATATTCAGAACACTAATATTAGATGTTTTATAAACATTTTCTCCCATTCAATAGACTATTCACATTTTAAAAAATATTTTATTTATTTATTTGAGAGAAATATTTAATTTATTTATTTGAGATAGAGAGACAGGGAGCAAGAGAGAGTATGAGCGGGGTGAGGGGCAAAGGGTGAGGCAGACTCTCCATCGAGCAGGGAGTTCAATGTGGGGGTCAGTCCCGGGACTCAGAGATCATGACCTGAGCCAAAAGCAGATGCCCAATTGATTGAACAACCCAGGTGCCTCTTTTATATTTTTTACTTTCCCTTTACTTCACAGAAGTTTTTAAGATTGATGTAGTTCTACTAATGTATTATTGCTCTTGTTGCCTGTGCTTTTGATGTAATATTCAAGAAATCGTTGCCAAATCCATTGTCATTGAAATTTTCTACTACATTTTTTTCTATGTGTTTTATAGTTTCAAGCTTTATGTTTAGGTCTCTAACCTATTTCACTTATTTTTTGTGTATAGGGTAGCATAGGGTCCAACTTTATTTTGTTGCATGTGCATACCTAGTTTTCCAACATGATTTGTCAAGAGAATATCTTTTTCCAATTATTGGCAACTTTGTCAAAGATTATTTGACCATACAAGTGAAGGTTTATTTCTGTGATATCTATTCTATTGCATTGGTCTATATTTTTGTCTTTATATAAGTACCATATGTTTTAATTACTATAGACTTGTGTTTTGAAATCAGGATGAGTGATTCCTGAATCTTTTTTTTTTTCTTGCAAGATTGTTTTTGTTATTTGGAATTATTTGAGGTCCAAAGTAAATTTTAAAATTATCCAGCTATTTCTGCAAAAAAAAAAAAAAAAAAAGCCATTAAGATAGGTTTGGATTTGCATTGAATCTGTAGATCACTTTAGATAGTATGGGCAATTCAAAAATATTAAGTTTTGTAACCCTGAACATTGGATGTTTTTTCATTTATGAGTGTCTTTTTAAATTTCCTTCACCAACATTTTGTAGTTTTGAGTGTATAAATCTTTTACCTTGTAATCTTTTGTGAAATTAACATTTGTTAAGTAGATCCTTGGAATTTTGGACTGTAGATCATGTTTCAAAGAAAGATCACAAGAGAATGTGAAATAGAGAAGATTATTATTCACAGGTCCTGCAGGAGTTAAAGAGCATGCCTTGATGGGCCACATGGAGAGGTCAAGGCAAGGTGCAGAAAAAGAGCAAGCAACAGGACCTGAAGCATATACCTTTATTAGGGTCTATGAGTGGAGTTCTTTAGAGTTCTTGGACTAAGCTGGATTGGTCAACTCAAACCCAAAAGAAAAAATTTTAGTAAGATTCATGGGGTTCTTATCTAAGAGATGTTCAAGAGGAAAGTGCTGAGAAGTAGAAGAGACTGCTATTACAAGGTACATTAAGGGAATCATATCAGGAACTTTTCCTTTGTGACTCTATGGGCTGTTATCTGGGGCATAGAGAGGAGTTCAGTGTCAGTCCAAGTCCACTTAGCCACACAAAGTGGATGTCAAGACAGCAATATTATGGAAGAGTTTGACTAAACTTTCAACATGCCTCTTTATGTTTCCTAATATTCCTAAGCATTTTATGTTTTCCATGCCATTATAAATGGGATTATTGTCTTCTTTTTTTGATTGATCATTGTTAGTGTATAAAACACAACTTTGTGGGTTGACTTTTTAGCCTATTACTTTGCTAAATATGCTTATTCTAATTTTTTTTCTTGTGGAATCTTAAGGATTTTCTACAAATATGAACATATCAACTGCAAAAAGAGATGATTGCACTTTTCCTTTTCCAATTTGATGGCTTTTATATCTTTTTCTTGTGTGATTGCTCTAGGCAGGACTTTTTCTACTTTGTTGAATAGAAGTATGTGAGGTCAGTCTTACCTTCTTCCTAATCTTAGAAGGAAAACCTTTTCAACAATGAGTGCCATGTTGTGCACTTTTTATGTATGACTGCTATTATATTAGGTGATTTTCTTTAATTCTAATTTGCAGAGTTGTGTTTTGTCTTGTTTTGACCATGAAAGTTTTATTTTATCATGTTAAGTTTGTCAAATGCTTTCTTTGCATCATGAAATAATCATGTTTTATTTTGTCCTTCACTCTGTTAATGTGGTACATCACATTGACTAATTTTTATATGTTGAATCATCTTTATACTCCAGACATAAATCCCACTTAGTAATAGTATATAATCATTTTAATGTGTTGTTAAATTCAGTTTACTAATATATTTTTTAAAGGATTTCAACATCCACATTCATGGCGTTGTTGGTGTATAGTTTCTTGTAATGTCCTTATCTGGCTTTGGTACCAGGGTAATGTAGGTCTTCGAACAATTAGTTTAAAATTGTTCACTCTTATTCATTTTTTTTTTGGAAGAGTTTGAAAAGGATTGGCATAAATTATTTTTTAAATGTTTGGTAGAATTCACCAATGAAGCAATCTAGTCCTAGATTTTACTTTGTTGACAGATTCTGTTTACTGATCCAATCTCCTTATTTGTTATTGTTCTATTTAAATTTTCTATTTAGTCACAGTTCAACCTTGGTAGATTGCATTCTAGATATTTATTCATTTATTCTAGGTTATCCAATTTGTTAACATATAAGTGTTCATGGTAATCTAATAAGCACTTATATTCAATATATTTAAATATTGATATATACTTATATATCAATTATAATGTCTCTTCTTTGATTTATAATTTTGTTTAATCTTTTCCTTTTTTTCTTGGTAAGACCACCAAAGGTTTGTATACTTTTTATCTTAAAAAAACAAACAAATAAACAAACAAAACCTCTTACTTTTGCTGATCTTGTCTTTTTCACCTCATTTTTATTTCCACTCTAATCTTTGTTATTTTCTTCTTCTACTAACTTTGTATTTATTTTTCTTTTTCTAGTTCCTTGAGGTATAAAGTCAATTTGTTTTTTTGATCTCTCTTTCTTCTTGTAGGCATTTATTATTATAAAATTCCCTCTTAAAATTGTTTTTGCTAAATCCCATAAGTTTTGGTGTACTGTGTTTCCATTTTGTTTGTTTTAAGATATAATTTTTCCTATATATAATTTTTCATATATTTATATATAAAAATATATATATATATTTAAATTTACCTTTTGATTTTTTCTTTGAGTCATTGGTTCAAGGGTGTATTGTTCAACTTCCACATATTTGTGAATTTTATAGTTTTTTTCCTGCTGCTGATGTATAGTTCCATACCACTGTGGTAGAAAAGATGCTTGACATAATTTCAGTCTTCTTAAATTTATTAAGATTTGTTTTCTGGCCCCCTAGAAAATGTTCTGTGTGCATTTGAGAAGATGCATGTTGCTGCTACTGGGTAGAATATTCTATATATGTCTCTTGGCCTGTTTGGTCTAAAGTGTAATTCAGGTGCAGTATTTGCTTACTAATTCTCTGTATGGATAATTATCTATTATTGGAAGTGGGGTATTGAAATCTGGTACTCTTATTTAATTGCTGTCTATTTCTCCCTTATTATCCATTAATATATACCTTAGATGTTTAAGTACTCCAGTGTTGGGTAAATGTTTATTAGTATTGACATTTCCTCTTGAGAATTGATCCGTAATCATTATAAAATCACTTTCTTTTTCTCTTATTGGTTTTTTACTTAAGGCCTATTTTACTTCATGTCTCTCTGTTCTCTTGATTTCAGTTTGTATGATATATTTTCTTCCATCCCTTCACTATCAGCCAATGTGTATTTTCAAAGGTACAATAAATTATTTGTTGCCACCATATTGTTGAGTATTTTTTCAAAACATTCAGCCATTCTATATCTTTTGACTGGAGAATTTAGTCCATTTACATTTAAATAAATAATTTGTCGATAAAGACATCCCATTGCCATTTTTTTCTGAATATTTTGTAAATTCTCTTCCTTTTTTTCTTTTTCTGTCTTTTTCTGTCTTCTTTTTTTAAACAAAGAGAGAGATGTTCCTCTTTGCTGCTTTTTTTAAAGGGTTTTATTTATTTATTTGACAGAAAGAGATCACAAATAGACAGAGAGGCAGGCAGAGAAAGAGGGGGAAGCTGGTTCCCCACTGAGCAAAGAGCCTGACGTGGGACTCTATCCCAAGACCCTGAGATTATGACTTGAGCTGCAGGCAGAGGCTTAACCCTCTGAGCCACCCAGGTGCCTCCTTTTTCTTTCTTGTGTGAAGTGATAATTTTCTACAGTGCTTTGTTATGATTTTTGTTCTTTTCATCTTTTGTGCACCTACTGAACATTTTTGGTTTGTGAATACCATAAGCCTTACACAAAAGACCTTACCATTATGACAGTCTATTTTAAGCTGATGACAACTTTGTTTTTTTTCATACAAAAGCTCAACATTTTTATTACCACCCTGCCATATTTTGTTTTTAATGTCACATTTACATCTTTTTATATTATGTATATTTTACATTGTGTATCTGTAAACAAGTTATTGTGGCTGTATTTTTAATTATTTTGTTTTAACCTTTATACTAGAGTTATAATTTATATAGTACCATTATAATATTTGAATACTTGAATTTCACTATATCTTCACCTTCAAAAATGCATTACACCTTTATATGAATTTGTTTTACTAATGTACTTTATTTTCAGCATGAAGAATTCCTTTTAATATTTCTTGCAGGGCATGCCTAGTGGCAATAAACTCCTTCACTTTGGTTTGTCCAGGTATGTCATTATCTTTTCTTCAATTCTGAAAGACAGCTTTTCTCCTCCTACTAGATAATTTTAAATAACCTCTCTTTGAGTTCACAGAAAGAAAAGTAGTTCTTTCTTCTGATTGTTCATGTTTGATGTTGTATCTCTTCACTGTGTTCTTTAGTTTAGTCATATTCTTCAGCTTCAAAATTTCTGTTTGGTTCTTTTTCATATTTGCTTTTTGTTGGACTTCTCATGTGATAAGTCCCATAAGCTTTCTTCCCTTTTATTCTCCTCTTTTTATTACTCTGATAGGATAACTTAAATTATCTATCTTCAAAATAACTGATTTTTTTGAAATATTTTATTTATTTATTTGACAGAAGAAACACAGCTAGAGAGGGAACACAGAAGGGGGAATGAGAGAGGGAGAAGGAGGCTTCCTGCTGAGCAGCGAGCCTGATGCACCCTGACTGATTCTTTCTTTTGATTGATCAAGTCTGTTATTGATCTCCTCTAGTGTATTTATCAATTTATTTGTTGTACCCTTCAGCTCTAGAATTTGTTTTTTCTTCTTTGTAGGATCTGTCTCTGTTCTTATTCTCATTTTGTTCATGTATTATTTTCCTTATCTAATTGTATGTCTGTGTTCTCTTGTAGTACACTGACCTTCTTTAAGACTATTATTTTGAATTCTTTGTCAAGCGATTTATATATCTGCATTTATTTAGGGTCAGTTTCTAGAGACTAATCTTGATTCTTTGGACCATATTTCCTGTTTCTTTATGTACCCCATTATTTTTTTGCTGTAATATATGCATTTGAAAAGCAGCCGCTCCCATCAGTCCTTGCAAACTGACTTTGTATAGGGGAAGATCTTCACTGATTAGGCCAGCTAAAGATTCTCAAGGGTTCACAAATCTTTACTGGGGATGTGTCTTTGAGCTTTGACACATGATTTCCTAATTTGGTCTGCTTGTGTGTTTTTTACAACTTAATAATCTCTTGGTCCTTGTAATATCTGTCTATAGTACTTCAGGTTCTCTGTTACTGAGTAATCTGCTGAGCTCTTTTATTCTCAGTGACCCCTAGACACCAAAATATGCCAATTCCTCTATCAACCCTCTGAATCAAAAGCAACAGAAACCAGTTCCTAGGGAAATCCTCTGAAAAGCTAGAATGTTAGATTTACATTTCATTCTTATTGTTCCCTCCTAAAGGAGAAGCTTTTCATTTGTACAACTCTGTGCTGTCTTGGGGAGAGGTTTATCACAGTTGTTACAAAATGGCTTTTCTTACCTGCTTCAATGCAACTGTCTTGGCTTTGAGTTTGCTTGGAGTCTAGCACCTTCTTAACTGGTTTCTAGAGTTCTCATAAAGGCTTTTTAGGGACTAAATGTTGTTGTTAAGTTGGTATCTTTGTGTAAGAATGGATGCTAGGGCTTTCTATTCTACCATCTTGCCAATGTCACCAAAATATTTTTACTAATAGCAAATAATTGAAATTCTTGCTCTTTGATAGTATTTGGTACATTTATACCAGTTTGGGGGTAATTGGAAAACAGTGCAATGTAGGCTTAAACTTGCTTTTTTCTTTTGGATTCATGGCACACAACTAAACCTTCCATAAGGAAAAAGAGATAAATATTTACCAGTATTGATAATAAGACTACACAATTCCCACAGAAAATTTTGTAAGACATAAAAATTTATTGTGACTAACATGCATAGGATATTGTTCACTCTGAATAAATGTGTGCTTAAATTTATTTATAATAAAATCAATAGTTTGAAGCCCATTTAACTATTTAGATGAATGATGTCCTTTTTGTCACAAATGCTGTCAAGTATGAAGAAAAGGAATACTTAGTTTTACTTAATTTGATTTTTATGTGAGTTGGAGTATATCTTTCTACATTGGGGTAGAATTTTCCCTTTTATAAAATTACTGAATCCTCAACAATTAAGATTCCAAGTTTTTTTTTTTTTTTAATTCTAATGGTGATTCCCTAAAAAAAATCAGTCATTTTTCTGATAGTTGTATATTATTATTTGCTCACTTTCCTTTTCTTTTTCCTCTAAAATGTGTACTTAACCAACACTGTTGTTCTATGATTACAGAGATGTTCACTGACAAAGTGAATTCTTACATCCAGGGCACATTCTTACATTAATTTTTCTAATTTGGGCAAGCCTTATATTCTCTGTCCAAATTTGATCTATGTCTTTGGGTGTTAATCTGATCATCATGGACTGGATCTACTGTAGATGTTATGATGGTTATTCTTCTATGGTTTTGAGGTACAGGAAAAGCTGTATTTTATTTTATTTTATTGTATTTTTTATTTTATTTTATTGTATTATTTTATTTTATTATTATTTTATTTATTATTTACTTACTTACTTACTTACTTACTTACTTATTATTTCTCTTGTAAGAGAGACAGAATACATGAGCTTCAGAGAGTGGCAGAGAGAAGGAGAGAAGATCTTAATCAAGTTTCATGCCCAATGTAGAGTCTGATGCAGGGCTCAATCTTGTGACCTGAGATCATGATCTGATCCCAAATCAAGAGTCAGATGCCTAACTTACTGAACCACTAGATGCCCCTTTATTTTATCCTTTTTAGCAAATATAAATTGTTCTGAGTTTCTACTTCATGTGCTAATGGGAATTTGAATTTCAATATGCAATGAGCCACTTATTTTTTTAGTTCAAGTCTACAAATAATATTTCCACTGTTTCTACATGTCTATATCAAAGTAGCAACCCAGAGTCAGCCCAAATGGCTCTTTTCCTACTTATATAAAACTCACAATTAATCTTCTGAGTGTCTATCACCTACCCTGGACTCTTTAGTAGACTAAAAAATGATTCCTTCTATTCCAGGAACTTGCAAATATCACTTCTTTCTGTCCTGGAGAAATTTCCCAAGTTAGGTAGTTTTAAACCAGTTGAGTGTAAAATTTCAGAGCACCAGCCCTTCCTCTTAGACCTAAATTGTCCCTCTTTTAGAAAGAAAACCTGTTATTTCTACCATGGAAGTGATAGGAACCCCAGTACCCTAGGAGTCCAAGCTTTGCTTAACTCAGAATTCCACTCTCACAGGAGTAGAAGGTAAAGAAAAGGAAGAAATTGCCTCATTGTTTCTAATTTTTCTAAAGTTATAAAAAAAATCAAAATAAATAAAAATTAATTAACTTGTTATATCAGTAGATTTATATTAGGGAGGTCAGTGTGATTCTTCTAAGGTTGTCCATTTTTTGTCTTATGTATACTTGGATTCACGTTTTCTATTCTTGCCATATTTTCTCTTCCTTATAAGTGTTTTTCCAAGGTCTTAAAATAATGTCTTATTAGTCATCTCTAATCCTGGGTGACAACATGTGATAGGATTAAATTAAAGTATATAAATGTGTTTTGGGGGGGGCATTACAAAAATTCTTTGGCTTTGTTTACTCTATCTTCCTGAGAGATCATTTGGTTGCTGTGTTGAAATTAGACTGTAGTGATAAAAAATAGAGGTGAAAATCTTAATCTACATAAGGGATAATGGTAGCTCAGACAGTGTTGTGGCTATAAGTTTGATGAAAAATGATTAGGTCCTATTTTGAAAATTGATCCAACAAGATATATTGATGAATTATATGTAGTGTGTGGGATAATAAAAGCTAGTAAGCATGGCTATACCGATTTTACTTGGCAACTAGAAGAAAATAGATGCCATCAATTGAGGTGAAGTAGACTCTTGGAGGGGGATTTTAGGTCAATATTAATGGTTCAAGTTTAGAATATGGAGATTATAATACCCAACAGATGAAACTAGACATATGAAACTAAGAATTTGAGAGAGAAGTCTGTTGGAGAAATAGAGTTAGGAGCTTCACAATAGTAATGAAATTTTAAAAGGATGGTATTATGTGAGATCACCATCAATCACTATTAACTGAGTCAGGGGACATTTCTACATTAAAATGCCCAGGACAAAGTGGGAAGCAAATGAGTGTAATGATTAGGAACAATCAATGATATATAAAGGTAAAAGAAAATAAACGGGAGAAAGTTATGTCCTGGAAGTCAATGGAAGAAAGTACATTTGTGAGGAGAGCATAATCAGCATCTCAAATGATGCGGAAAGGTCAATAAAAATGATGACTGAGAACTAAATTAAATGGGCTATTAATATTATAGCAGATTATGCAAGATATGTTCTTTTTTGGCAAGATATGTTTAATACATATTCCTTATTTTTATCTTAATTTCATGCTTATTTATCTTAAAATACATGTTTAAGTGAATCTTTGTAGTATGACTTCAAAAGTTACACAAATAGTAATCTTTATCAGCCTGTCAGTCAAGACTGAAATATAAATCAATAAATAAATCTTAAATGAAAACTTTTTTCTATCTAAATTTTTAATATGGAGTTTATGTGGTTGATATATCTTTTACAAGGATAGCTTTCTCTTCTCCTTAATTACCTATGTATCTATATATGCTACAAGAGCAAAATATAAGGATACAGATATTTTTATAGTCATTTCTGATCATCAGCTTATAAGTGAGAGGATTTTCTTTTTTCCCACCTCAATTTTAGAATAATTATCATGGGTGACATATTTTCTTTGGGCAGCCAGAATCACATTTTTTTTTGGATGATAACTGATATTTGCTTTGTGAAGATGGAACTGATTTTAGAAAACTGATAAAATTTCAGTCTTTTCTGATTTATACACTTGTAAACCCAGTTTGGTAACATTTTGAATTATACAAAGTAAAATAGGAGAGTTAGCTTAAAATGTTTGCTCTCCAAAGGTGATTACCTTATTTAAAAAAAAAAAAAATCCTTTACAAATTGTAGTTTTTCCCTGTATGATTTGTTATTGGTTGACTTCAGAAGCATGTATTAAAGACCTAAATTATATCAAAGGCTTTGTTGGATGCTGATTCTGAGCTCAAATAAGAGTTTCTACAGATATTTGCCTGAATAAAATAATAATACAATTTGAGAAGACTGTATTCTTTTGAAGAAATAAAAACCATTAGGGATAATTGATCAGAAATTATACATGATTGGAAAATACTTATAATTAACTTTTTAGTGTTTTCACTGTCTCCAGCTATATAGTTCATGTCTTGATACTAAGTCATTTCTGGTATCTGTTATTAAATATATCAATGGTTATGAATAATTTCATTATTTTGTTTTCCCATTTAAAGCTTTATTTAAATACAGATTAGTTAATCGCATGCTTTTGTCACATAATTCCTTCTTTTTTTTTTACACAAATCACATTTTCAATAAGGGTCATAAAAACCTATTTCAGTGTAGCACCAGCCATTTATGAGCTCTGTACCTTTGAGTCACTCAATTTATCTAAGTTCCTTTATGTGTCATTTTTTTGGTATAAAAAAACCTATAAAATGCTAAGCAATGATATAATGAGTTCATTGATTTGTAAACCATGTAATAAGTGCAAATATTGAGAGGATATGGTCTATTTAGGGATCCTAAGATTGGATATTAATTCTTCCTCTGCCCCTTATTTTGGGTAACTTTGGGAGACCTACTTTGTTGGGGACCGAGGTATGGCTCAAGAAGGCCGACACAATCAGGCCTGACCCTTGCACCTACATAGCAGGATGCGGTCACCACAGAGCCTCAGGGAGCCCAACGGCGCACATAAAGGAGCACACCAATCAGTAGCCTGAGCACGCACCTATCATGCCTGGCCCCACCAATCATGTACAAGAGCACGCCTGAAAGCAACCTATCGGGCGCACTTCCCCTATCCCTTGCCTATATAACCCCTTCGTGTTTTAATAAACTTTGCAGCTTGATCAGAATCCCTGTCTTGCTGCCATTCTTTCGCGCCTCCTGTCCCATCCCCCTCATCCGTTACAGGTATCTCGGCAGACCCCGTTGATTGCCTCGCGGGCCGAGGCACTACTTTATGGTTCAGCTTTCATCTGGCAGTTTCCCCACCTAGATCAGGGTTGTGAGTTGGAGAGCACAGAGCAGGGAAATGTAGATCACAGGGTGTCCCTTTAGTCTATCAATGTTGCTACTTCTATTATTATGTTCATCACTGCTTTTTTTTTCCAGTAACAAGATGTTGGGGTGAGAGTCAGTCTACATTGTGTGATTGGAGGTCTGGGTCCTTGGATTCCCCAGGAAAAGATTTATGTGGGGATCCTCACTGGAAAGAAAGCAAGCATAAAGTAGTTTACCAAAGGGAAAGTACACCCTCAAGGTGTAAAAGTTTTGGCAGTTTCTATGAGGTAGAATAGACTTCTGGGTTGTTTTGGATTTGGATATTATTGGATATCTCTGTGCTAGGAGGAGATAAGACATGAAGTGGGGTGGTTTCTAAATGAAGGGTCCTTCCAGTCATTTGGGAAACCATCCTACAGGTTGGGAGGGGGAGTTTTGGGCCCTATAAGGATTGTACCAGAGTCCACAGCCTTTGTCCATCAGGTGGGGCTGTTCTTGCAATGCAAATGCACAATGAATAGTCTAGGGGTTACCCTGAGGCAGAGAGGGAGGAGGAGAATTGTTCTGCACCTGTGGCTTGAACTGTCAGCTCCAAAGAAAGTCCTGGAGGCCAGGAGGTCAATATGTTGTGCCCCAGGCTTCTAATGCATAACCTATTTATCACCATCCTTGTCTCCAGCTCAGGTCTTTATCATTCCCTTTTCAAGGACTTGGAACTCTGCATTGGGGAGCTCCTTCAGGTTCTTAAGTCTAGCTTCTACCTAACAAAACTACAAAATTTTTAGCATAAAGATGATTTGTGTTTATCACAAAATGCGGCTTAGATAATCAGACTCATTTTCATCTCCATAATAGGGCCCCCATTGTAATATAAATCAGAGGTAGCACCAATTCAAATAAAAAGTGAATATTCTACCAAATCATTCAGATGTTTGTCCTGAACATGAACAGTTTGGTCTAGTTGAATGTTTCACTTTTCTTCCAGATGTTTGCTTTTGAGCTGACATAGTCACTGTCCTAATACAACCTTCCAAGATATATGTAGAATTAGCTATTTCTAATCCTTAATGCTGTCAATGTATTGTTATCAGTCACTTTTTCAATTACTTCTGCAGGATCTAAATTTATTAAACTCTTCATTTAAGCCCATTAAGATACACAATAATCACATGTATTTCAAGAAAGTATTTTGGTGACCCCAAGTGATATTTAAAGAGCACTTTCCATATCATAAACAAGTCTTCTTAAGGGATAAGTTCCTCCCAGCTGGCACTACTGTACTCTGAAAATTCCAGTAAACTTTACATATACAGGAACTAATATGTCCTTTCCAAATAATAAACCACTTACTACATTCTCTTTAAATTCATTTTTAATTTAGTCATTACCTGTGTGAGTATGAATATAGTCAGTCCTCATACACAGGGTTAAATCCTCTTTAAAAAAGGACTGAATCATGGTTAGTCATTCCTAGGGCCAATATTCATTTTAAGCAGGAAGTATTTAAATTATAATAATCCAGACTTTTAACTCAATTATCAAGTCACCTTTATGTATAGTCTGACTTGTGACCATGTATTTTAATTATTATAAGCTACAGAATGAAATTCCCCCCAACCAACTGCTGCTAGTTAGGTCTTCCTACTGATTTTTCACATATTTCACCCATAGTTGATAATCTAACTTCAGGTCCCAGGAAACTGCTGTCTACTTTATGACATTCTAGCTAACTAAGTCATCTTTTACTGTTTACTAGTGCATGCTAGGGATTTTCTATGACACATTTTTCACAGTGTGTTCATGAAACATTAGTTTTTCAGGATGTTCAGATACATGGCTAAATTGATTCATATTCAGAATAAGCTAGCAAATCTCCTGGCTAAACAAATCTAAACAGTTTGTTTTCTGAATGACTTCTTTGTCAACTGATTTAATATGCAGAATTCTTCAAATTTACTTGGCTGTCAAACACCTTTTTATGTGGCGCATGTTCTGGGACTTTACTATTCTCTGAGGCGTCCTAAACAATCAGGAATACAAAATTAAAAATCAATTTGTTAAGTCTCCAATATTAAAAACTGGGTTGTTCTTGTAGCTTTAGTCAACTTCAAAAGTAGTTTCTTACCTCTAAATTTCTCTGACAAATCTATTTATTTATTTCATTCATTTTAACTATGCATGAGTAGCACTTACTCTGTGCCAGGCATTGTTCCATGTACTTTTCAAATGTTAACTTAGTTCACTTGCATAACAAACCTACAACTAGGTGAATTATTATCCATACTTTACATATGAGAAAGTGGATGCCACAAAGGTGATTTTCCCCAAGGTCATTCAGCCATAAGTGGGTAGAACTACAATTCAAATCCAGATTATTTTCAGATTCCATGCTTTTAGCTGATAAACTGAATAGTTTCCTGATACAAAGTCACACTTTATGTCACAAAACTTTTGTAAATACTGACGTGTGCTTACCTATGACACATTTACTCTCCACAAAAGAAACTTTCAATCAGTGTCTAATCAAAGAATTTGTCCTACTTTTCATCTAGTTTCCAATATGGAAAACAAGGCTGTAAACTAAAATAGAAACAACCGCACCAATAACAAAAAAACAAAAACAAAAACAAAAACAAAGTAAAGGAAAGAAAAGAAAAAGGAGAGAGACAACTTATCAACTATTCATTAAAACCCTCCCTGTTTTAGCTTGCCATAGCAAAATGCCTCAAACTGGATTACCTGAACAACAGAGACTTATTTCTCACAGTTCTGAAGGCTGAGAAGTCCAAAATCAAGGTGCCAGCAAAGTGTTTACCATTCTGAGGACTCTCTTCTTGGTTTGCAGGCATCTACCATCTCACTTTGTGCCTCAAAAACCTCTTTGTGAGTATGGGAAGAGAAAGATTGAGAGTGAGCTCTCCCGGTGTCTCTTCTTCTCCGTTTTTTTTTTTTTTTTTTTAAGACTTTATTTATTGATTTGACAGAGAAACACAGCACGAAAAGGAACACAAATAGGGGAGAGGGAGGAGCTAGCTTCGCATTGAGCAGGGAACCCTGATGTGGGGCTTGATTCCTGGACCCTGGGATCGTGATCTGAGCCTGAGGCGGCTTAATGACTGAGCCACCTGGGCACTGTATCTCTGGTATCTCTTCTTGTAAGGTCACTAGTTCTGTCAGAGTAGAGCCCAATGCTTTTGACCTCATTTAAACTTTACCGCCTTATAGACCCTATCTCCAACACCATCACTCTGGGGCTTAGGGCTTCCATGTAAATTTTGGTGGGAGACAGTTGAGCCCACAGAATGTCCTATACTTCACAGATACCCTTACCATTAGTTTGGAATCATTTTGATGTAGTTTTGGAATATAGGTGAGGTTTGGTGGGGTGAGGTCCAGAGCTGATGGCCAAGAAAGAATTCTTGAGATGTCTTTGGTACAAAATGATGGCTTTATTGAAGCAGGGGACAGGAGCAGTGGGCAGAAAGAGCTGTTGCACAGGGGTTGTGAGTGGTGGCTGGTTATACATTTGGGAGTTGTGGGTAAGGAAAAAGGTTTTCAAAAAACTTTTATATGCTAAAGAGGACCTAGAGATCCAGAAGGCCTTGCCATTGTCAAGTTTAACTTGTTTTTCCCTCTAGTAAGGCATTAAGATAGTTGGGAGCTTCCTGGAGAAATGTCACACATATCCAAGGTGTCAGCTGTGCTTGTCCTTAGGTAGCCTTCTGCTTTCTCACTTTTTTTTTTAAGATTTTATTTATTCATTTGACAGAGCACCAAGCAGGGGCAGGCTGAAGGAGAGAGAGAAGCAGGAAGGAGGCTCCCCACTGAGCATGAAGCCCAATGCAGGGTTCCATCCCAGGACCCTGTGATCATGACCTAAGCCTAAGGCAGCTGCTGGACCCATTGAGCCACCCAGGCTCCCCTGCATTTGGTTCTTGGCAATACACTGAGAGCAGAAGTGATGAATAGACCAAGATAACTAAGAGACTTTTGTTCTCTGTCATCTTTCTCTTTGCCTGCTGTGGTGGTCATGTAGTTTAAGTACTGTAGTTCTAAGTTGGAGAAGGATTGTCTGATTTCCAACAGACTGGATAGTTTAAGCAAAAATATGTTTTTCATGTATTAAATCATGGAAGTTCTAGTTCTGGTCTTGTCCATTGTGATGAGCATACTATTTTTTTTTTTTTTCTTTGCAGTTGGTCAGTCATTTTACAAAGAAAATACATAGCTTGGAGTAGGTGTGTAAATGTGATATATGGTATGGCCAATTGTAAGAGAAAAATTGTATCTAGCATTTATATTCCCAAATCAGCTCTTATTTCACTATAAAATCCCCTAGAAGCCATACTTTTTCTCATTTTTGTTGAATATACATAAAACTTAACTAAGCTTTCACAGGCATTAGATAAAATACATTTTACATGGATAGAAGTATTTAAGAAAGCAACAGGACATTCACTGAATATTGGCCAGATCAAACAGATATCTCAAAGATTTAAAATCCATTCCTATGATATAATAATATAAAATTGGAGAAAACATGCATTTTCGGGATGTGGTAAGATTTAAAATCCTGTAAGAATATTATTTTAATCTGTTTTCATTCATATTATTTTTACTTGCCTTTTCTAGTCCAGAATTAGCATCAAATTCAGTAATAACAAAAGAGAATTTATTTCACCATAATTTGAAACTTTAAGTTTATTTTCATAGTATCTTTAAAAAAGTGTCAAAATATGTAAATTATTGCAAGGTTATTTTGTTGTCTGTATTAGCTTAAACTGCCATAACAAAATTCCACAAACAGGATAACTTCAGAAACAGAAACTTATTTTTTTCACAGCTCTGGAGGCTGAAGGGCCAATGTCAAGATGCCAGCAAGATTGGCTTCTCATGCCTTTCTTCCTGGCTTTTGGATGACAGTCTTCATGCTGTGTCCTAACATGGCCTTTCCTCTTCTCCCATGGATGCTAGTCCTGTTGGAGTAAGACGTTACTCTTATGACCTCATGAGTCCTGTAAGTCCTTTGACTTCACCAAATACAGTCACAATGGGGTTAATGCTTTAATTTGTAAATTTTTGAGAGAAATAATTCATAACACTGTCACACATTACATTTTTTTTCAACTACTTTCAATATTACACATTTGGTGAAATATTTTAAATTTATTAATCACAGATACAGACATCTGATCTTTGATGAAGGAGAGGACAAGATTCGATTTCAATGTTATATACTTAACCCTAAACTATTGTCAGATAAAAGAATTATTTAATTTGGTAACATTATTTTTCTTTCTTAAATATGTCTAAACCCTAGTTTTTCTTTTACAAAATGAGAGTAAAATTCCTGTTTCATATAGGACGCTCAGTTGTTAAGCATCTGCCTTTGGCTCAGGTCTTGATCTCAGAGTCCCAGTATCAAGTCCACACATCAGGCTCCCTACTTGGCAGGAAACCTGTTTCTCCTCTCACTCCCCATCTGTGTTCCCTCTCTAGCTGTGTTTCTCTCTGTCAAATAAATAAAATCTTTAGAAAAAAAATCCTACATCATAGAGTATTATAAAACTTAAATTAGAAGTAGCTCTTAATGGGCACCTGGGTGGCTCAGTGGATTAAAGCCTCTGCCTTCAGCTCAGGTCATGATCTCAGGGTCCTGGGATCTAGGCCTGTATCAGGCTTTCTGCTCAGCAGGGAGCCTGCTTCCTCCTCTCTCTCTCTGCCTGCCTCTCTGCCTACTTGTGATCTCTCTCTCTCTGTCAAACAAATAAATAAAAATCTTCAAAAAAAAAAAAAAAGAAGTAGCTCTTAAGAAATTAATATGCTAGATCAGTAATAAAAGATTGTTATTCTCTTTATTCTGAAGATTAAATTGCATGTTAGTTTGATGTTAAATCATCTTGGTCTATACTAGACCCAAGCAAGTAAATGTATGATAAGAACTTAAATTTCTAAAGAAATATATAGCAAGTTTAAAAAGTTCAATAGAAGCATGGTTGGAAGAGGTGTTATTTTATGTTTACACTACAAAATTTAAGTCTAAACTTAAGATGACCAGAAACCAAATTAATGTTTACATTTTTCTGCATATTCTGAGAAAGATTTGCCTTTGACCATATCATTAAGTCCACTAACAGCATTTGAAGGTATCATTGGAGGCCAAAATTCATGGAAGGCATGATAGAGAGGAAACAAGTCAAGAACAATGATATAATCAGCATAGCATACACAAAATTAGTATATTTCAAAGATAGGAAGATCTATATTTTATCACAGAGAGCTTCCAAAGACCTAGGCAATTATGAATAACATCGCCACCATTTTCTTATGATAGAAGATATAACATTATCTAAGGACAACACATTTAACAATAAAAAGTATAAGGTCCACAGAAAGTTTGCCAAGGAACTTTCATGTTTTAATGTTGGCTCTGGTGTTAAGCTTCCCTCAGAATTTGAGACTTACTGGAATTAGGGTATTTAGGTATTAAGATAAAGAATAATCTCCATACTTTAGAAGGCTTGGCTACATCTGCATTATCCTAATAACCTATTCTCATCCTTTTAACCTAAGCTTGGCTGCCTGGGTTTCTATTGTTGACAATTAGTTAATACCTGGCAAATATCTGTATCACTGTAACTGAGTAAATGGAAAAGATGGTTCTCAAAACTCAAGTATTTTGATTCCCAGTTCTTTGCTCTTTATGTTAAAATAAATACTGTCTTGTTGGGAAATTTAGCTTTGTTAACGGCAACAAATAGTCTTACAAATTCTACTTATTTTTCTCTATCCTGAGCATAGATCATGTGGCCATAGGGTTATCTGGCTTATGCAATTCAACAAGATAGATACTTTAAAAAGGGTAATAAAGATAAACTCTTCACCCTGGCTCACATGCACTACACTTTCCAGGCTGTCTATAGGATTATTAGCCGCTCGATTTTGACAGGCGTCAGTGAGATTCATGGATTTTTTTTACCCAGTACACTGCTTTACAATTTAATAGTAGCTCTTCCTACATCAGCTTTGCATTATATAAGGTCACAACAAGATTGGAAAGCAGCCTTACTGACTTCACAGTAATCACTAAAATACCAGACCCAGGTCCATATGTACAGATGTCTGGGATTTTGAGGGCCAATCCCAGATTCCCCATTCTTATAGAAAAACCCTTATTTTTTAAAAAGCAAATGCTAGTAGATTATGTAAATGCATATAAAGTGCATAGTGAATATGCTGTATGCTGTGTGAGGTCCCCAGGCTTTTATTTTTTAAAAACAAATGCCAAATCAGGGGATCCCGTAGAGGTGGTAGCCTAAAGGATAATTGAAAATGAAAGGCAATTTCTCTTGATAATTAACCATAATCACTAAACCTACAGATATAATACATTTTATTTCTCCATAAGATCAAAAATGGTAAATTTCACAAAGAATAATTAGGGAAAATGCCATACAACTGAACCTATATTTTCTGAACCTCTTAATAGCTCCAGTTTAAATACATTATTTTTGGTATATATACAGAATGTGTTTCAAAAAGAATGTAGTTTTCAGACTTAATGCTTTACATTTAGGGTATGTTTAAAAAAATCCTTATAGAAATGATTCCACAAAATAGGAAAAATAGAATTAAATAGAATTAGGATTACATAAGGGGAATACCAAACTGGAATGGATAATTGCGAGATAAACAAACAAACAAAACCAAAAACCAAAAAAACACTAGCAGGCTAAGGAATGCTTATGGAGTCCCACGCACAGTGACTATCCTGAAGTTAAGTGTTAATTAAAAGTTGAAAGAAACAGACAAAAAAGAATAAATGAAAGATTCAGGTGAATAAGAGTAGACATACAGAGGATTTAAACAAATAAAATGGGGATTTGGAGTATTTCATTTTTTATGACAAGTGAAAAAATAAATGTTCTTACATAAAATTATTCAAACTACATGCAATTTAGAATTGCTTAAATCCTTTTAAGTGCCTTAAGCTTTTATTCTGAAGTTTACAAACTTGCAAATATGTCACCAAATTTATCACCAGGTATTTTATATCTCTAACAACATATAACAAATGAGTTTGCTATAAAATATTTTTAGACTACCTAAAATTGTGTTGATATAGTTTTAAAAATTTACTTAGGGATCATGGTGGTAGACCTGCCAGCATCTATATAATCTCACATGATTATTTGTGGCCACTCAAATGAGTCTTTTTGTCTTGTTGGTGACAATGGTAGCAATGGATATGTTTTCTAGTTTTGTCCAAGGAGTCATAAATTGAAACATGTTAAATCGTTCCAGAGAGACTTTTTATTACTGATAGAAAACACTGGAGGGGATGTCTTCTTGATCATTATAATATCAGCAGTTTTTATCTAATCGTTAAACTCAAAATAATGGCAGATATTGGGCAAACATGAGGGAAAACAGTCTTAGAAAAAAGCTGATCATAAGGAAGAATAGGAAGATGGAAAGAATCTAGGTCTTTGATGTATTACTGAGTTGCTGATGAAATTATTTTCTAGGATCCTATTCTAAATCTGGGAATTTTGGTGAGAAAATAATTTTTTTTTTTTGCTGTTTTACCTCTTTTGAAGCGAGATTTTCTGTTTATTCTGATTTAAATCATGTAAGAGTCTGCCAACTAATTCCTTACTTATAAACAACTGGGAAAAAATTACCTAAATTTTAAAAATGTTTATAACACACACACACACACACACACACACACACACACACACACATTGCTATGATTATTCAATATTTTAATATATTAGTTTTTAAAGGTTTTTTTATAGTCAAATAATGAATAATAGCAAAGGTAATCCTATCTAAAGCTGCTTCTTCTCCTTGGATGTCCTCTGCTATCTGATCTATCAAGATTTTTTGAGGGGAGGTAGGGGGAGGGAGTATGCTAAGGTTATTTGCCTGTTTTTTAATCCTTTTATTGACAAGGTCTATATCTACATTTGAGTCTGTTTCCCATCCATTTCAATAGATTTCTGCTCCTTCTACCCTAGTGCTGTCCTAGCAGATCAATAATTTTATGTAAAAGAAAAAGGATTTCCTCAAATCCAGATAGATTATCACTAATATATTGTCCATTTTACTACTACTTTAATGTGTGAAAATTTATAATATATCCAACTGAGTTTTCCTTGACTATATTTTAGTAGTCAAATGTGATTACTCATCATCATAAGAGAGAATACTTCCTGGATCAATTTTAGGGAATTGATGACCTGTCTGTGTATGAGAAGAGGGATATCCATTACAAGGCACATTTTCCCAAGAGGTCTCAGGATGATTCTGTGAAACTGAGCACATTATTCTCTTTATTTATCTTTTCAATTTCCTCTAGGAACATAATAAAGATGGTATTGTTTGGGGAGATGTTAAACATGAGAAAGTACTTTAAGAGATTTTTGTTATTCTAGTATAATGGCCCTATTAACTTTAGTTACACCTGTTTTCTTATACAAGCAATTGGGAAATGGAGACTATTAGAGTCTTTGTTAATGTCATGCTATATTTTCCTAACACTTTTTATTTGAATCTATTGCCTTTAATCTATAATAGTTAGAAATACAAAGTAGTCCTTTTCCTCTATCTAATTTAGGCTGCCCTTCTGGCATATATATATTTTAAGATAAGATTTCATGGCTACTAGATAATAGAAATAAACTAAGAAACTGTTTTCTCCTACTTTGTCAAACCCCAAACTATGGTAAAATAAAATTAAAAAAAAAATAACAGCACAATTTGGAAATAATTTGTATAATAAGTTGAACATAATTTCATCTCTGAGCTAAAAGAAACTACTTATATATTCAGTCACAATTTGCATCCCCCCAGAACATAATTTTTTTCTGATAGCCCTAATATTTAAAAATGGATTTTAATGCAGGTCCAAAATCCCTTATTCAAAATATATAGAGTGAGCTGTACTTCAGAATTCCATTTTTACAAGAATAGGATAGTGTATATATTTATCATGTAATACCCCCTTAGGAGCTGGGGCAGCATCTCATAATCATTTTTATTTACACAGTGAAAGATGTAACTGTTCACTATATGTGGACTATAAATAGTCTCTTTTTATGTCAGATTAGGGTTTGGCAACAAAATGTTTATTTTAAACATGAAAAACTCTCTTCATTTTCATAGAAATTTTGTTAGTGGGATTGTAAATAAATGTTGAAAGTCTGTATTCAGTTTAATATATATCTCATGACGAATATTTTAATAAATGTTTGCTCAATAGATCTGGAATGGGACCTAATGAAGAATATATTTAGTATTATAACGAGGAAAGCATAGAATTGGAAGTTGAAAGTTTTTGCTCTAGTCTCATGCCTGTTGGTAAAGTCCTATGGATATTGACAGGTTATATTTGTTTGGTCTTTGAATTAATATAATTTTGACAACAAGAAAGGAAATGCCAGTTATTGGAATATTTCTTTTCTAGATGTCATATGTATAAATGCTATAGACTCTAGTTATTCTGAAAATGCATTACACTTCCACCAGAAAACAGGCAATTTTCAGATGACAGTCTTGACTCTGTTAGTCATTACATTGACTAAGGAGTCTTTAATAGAGTCTAAGGAAAAATAGAATGGATACTTTGCAAGGAATTTTTTTTTCTTCTGTTTTTGTTTTTGTTTTTTTTCTGATCCATTTAAATAAAATCTGTGTGTGCACTAAAGTTCCTTAGTAGTTTTATATTTTAGTCCTTCCACTAAAAAATATGTTTCAAGATAGGGATTTTTATTTCTTTGGCTCAGAATATATAGAAATTATATAGAAAGAGTAGTCACCTTGGTCAATATTGAAGAATAAGAAACTGAGACATTTAAAAAATTATTTCTTCAGAATAAAGGTAATTAAAACTAAAGTGAAAAGCTTTGAAGGAAACTTTGAATAAGAAAACGTGTTGTTTTGGAGGTTGTGGGTGGCTCAATTGGTTAAGTGTCTGACTCTTGATGTTAGCTTACGTCATCTCCATCAGGCACGGAACCTGCTTAAGATTCTCTCTCCCCCTCTCCCTCTGCCCCTACCCCCTTGCATCTCTTAAGGAAGAAAAAAAAAAGAAGGGGCGCCTGGGTGGTGGCTCAATTGGTGAAGCGACTGCTTTCAGCTCAGGTCATGATCCTGAGGACCCAGGATTGAGCCCCACATCGGGCTTCTTGCTAGGTGGGAAGCCTGCTTCTCCCTCTCGCAGTCCCTCTGCTTGTGTTTCCTCTCTCACTGTGTTTCTCTCTGTCAAATAAATAAATAAAATCTTTTAAAAAAAAGACAGAAAGAAAGAAAAGAAAAAGAAAAAAAAATTTTTTTTGTATTTTTATCTACTCTCACATTTTAGCTTTAATGACCTCATTTCAAAGGTGCATCTTATTCCTACTATCACAGACAACTTAAATTTACTCTAAAAGGATACAGGAAAGTGTCTTTTCTTTTATTGTGGTAAAAGATGCATAATAAAATTTATCACCTAAACCATTTTGGAGGTGTATATATTTGTGCCATTAAGTATATTCAGCATTGTCATGTATCTATCACCACCACCCATTTTCAGAAAATATTCCTCTTGAAACTCTGCCCATTAAACAATAACTTCCCAGTTTCTGGGAAGAGATTCTACCTTCTGTCTGTGTGAATTTGACTACTCTAGGTACCATATGGAGGTGGATTCATATAATTTTTGTCCTGTTGTGTCTACCTTATTAATGTAATATCATTAAGATTCATCTGTACTGTATCATATATGAGACTTTCAGTCCTTTTTAAGGCAACACTGTATCGTATGAAATGTCTTTTTATATAAATTACCTCTTCTCTATGTTTTCAGTGCAGTAGTCTTTTGTGATTCTGTGTTGTTAATGCATGTGATCATGCTCTCAAAGACAAGAATTTACTTTTCACCATATGGGATATATCTATCCCAGTCTAAACCAATTCCAAAGCATAAAATCAGAAAGTGATGTGCTCCAAAGCATAAGTGAAATCACTAAGTCAGCAATAGGTGAAATATAAATATTATCTATAGTCAGGGTCAAAAGATTTGGTTGGAAAGTAGCAATTCAATCTTTTAACCAAACTGTTTTGGAGATATTGTTTGCCTTTATTTAAATAAGATTATTAAAATTTCCCATCAATTTTATTAACATTCATTAAGAGCTGGTGTTTTGTTTTAATAGCCAATAGTTAGATTCATAAATAAATCTCTCTCTGCTTAGTTGACACCCAAGATGAAAGTCACTAAATAATGCCAAATATATATATCGTCTGTATGTTACATTTTATATCTTTACATTAACTTAGTGGATTCTTACTAGTTTTCAGCCAATTAAATAGTAAACTTTGTATTCTATGAGTTATATTTTATTTCAAGTTTCCATGTCGTATGAATAGAGGCAAAGGTATATCAATACAAAATCAATTGCACTGACAGCTTTTGATCAAACTAAGCTTTTTATAGGACCTACATTTTCAAATATTCCTATATCTGCTTTAATCACATTTTATAGGCATTTTATTAAGTTACTTGAATTAATTCTGAAAATACTTCAGAGGACAAAATTTAACTTCCACAGCGAATACAAACCTGAAGGGTTAAAAAACTGTTTGAGCTCACATTTGAAGTAATTAATTTAGTAATTGTCAAGGATGAATAAGTAGAGCACGAGAAAGAATATTCATTATGAGAATAAGGAAAGGCTCTGGATTCCCAATTAACATTAAAGCAGTATCAGCATAAAATGAGCATCAATATTCCACAAGATAATTGGCAACCTTTGTGTTTTTTTTGTTTGTTTTTTTTTTCCCCCACATTACCTATTCTCAAAAAGGTGTCATTACTCCTGGCTGACTGAAAGAGATCACAATTTATGCTATGTTCCACTCTTACTCCTACTGATAGCCACAGGCTTTTATTAGGATTTAACACAAACCATGCTGACAACCTTCTGTGGGTTATCTTGATTTATCTTCAGGATCATTCTATGAAATAAATAGTATTTTATACTTACTTTGTGAATAAGATATATATGGCTTTTGTAAGACTATTGGACTAGTGGCTGTGCCTCCATGTTTAATTTCTATGTAATAAACTCTTCTATAACTCATACTTTGTGATATATGTAACCATTTCCAAATACTTTGATGTACATTGTCTCAATATCAACAAGGTGTCTCTATGAAATTTTTATTATCTGAATTTTAGATGAGAGAATCAAGACTCATGAAAATTAAGTTGACACAATGACACAATTAGGAAGTCCTTTATTTCCTATGTAAATACCACTTTCTGCTACTTAATACTTCAAATATTAACCATTTTATTTAAAAAGGCATAAAGTAAAGCAAATTTTGTGTAGCCCAGTGGGTGGTTGTAGCCCCACATGTTTTTTCTAAATTTGAATTGGTTATACATGGGTAAAAGTAAGATTTAAAACAAAAGTCTGTATTTCAGTTTATTTAGAAAAATTAAGAGATATGACCATGTGACAACAACCAGATGGACTGTACTGGGCTGCCTGAATGAACAGCCTGACTGAACAGGGGTGTGAGCTGTCTGGTTTACAGTTGTTTTATATTGGGGCTACTTCACTCATTAACTTGTCTGCATCTGAATTTAGTTCAATCTTAAATAGTTGAATACTTGTGTCCAAATAAACTTTCTCTGTGCTACATTGCACACTATTTCCTCTGTGTGGAATATGAATCTCTGTACCCCTACCCCTCTATTTATGAAAGTCCTACTAAACTTTTTTTTTAAAGATTGTAATTATTTATTTGAGGGAGGAAGAGAGAGAGAGCATGAGTTGGGGGGTAGGGAGGTAAAGCAGGAGAGGGAGAAGCAGACTCCTGAGCAGGGAATCCGACCTGAGTCTTGATACCAGGACCCTGAGATCATAACCTGAGCCAAAGGCAGATGCTCAACTGACTGAGCCACCCAGGTACCCTGAAAGTCCTACTAATCCTTTAAGACACAAGTCAATTCTTTCTCCATGAAGATATCCTCCCAGATAATTTTAGTACATTGTTATGCCTGTTCTCTCCAATTGTAAAAACTACATTAGACAGTGTTAAACAGGGAGGAAGATTTTATTTAAGGCTACTGCATAGGAAAGAAACCAGAACAAAGTCCTCTGCTAAACAAAATGCAGAGGCTGAGCTAGTGCAAAATTACTAGAGGACAATAGGATAGAAGTTGATCAATGAAAGATAAGATTCCCCTGAATTATTTTTGGTTTTGTAAATTTTTCCATCTGTGAATAGGCTGATTGGTCATTGATGATGGCCCATTGAACGCCTCTGCCCTCCCATAGAGACTGAGATGTAGGGCTTTGTCTTCTGTGATAATTACAATTCAAAGCCATGCCTTCTAGGTCTTTGAGAAAACATTTCTAGGTTATAAATCAAGAAAGAGCCTTTTAGGGGTGCCTGGGTGGCTCAGTTGGTTAAGCAACTGCCTTCAGCTCAGGTCATGATCCTGGAGACCGGATGGAGCCTCGCATTGGACTCCCTGCTTGGCGGGAAGCCTGCTTCTTCCTCTCTCACTCCCCCTGCTTGTGTTCCCTCTCTCACTGGGTTTCTCTCTGTCAAATCAATAAATAAAACCTTTTTTTTTTTTTTTTTTTTTTTTTTTTTTAAAGAAAAAGGGCCTTTTAGGGGCGCCTGGGTGGCTCAGAGGGTTAAGCCTCCCCGGATCGGGCCCCAAGTCCGACTCTTCCGCTCAGCAGGGAGCCTGCTTCCCCCTTTTTCTCTGCCTGCCTCTCTGCCTATTTGTGATAAATAAATAGATAAAATATTAATTTTATCTCTATGTCAAATAAATAAATAAAATCTGTTGGGAGCCCATGGCAACCCGGTGGTGTCAACAGTCACAGTGTAGCCTCTGGCTCCCTGTGCCTGCCCCTTGTGGGGGCACAGGTAAAGGCCCAGCGCTGAGCCCGTTGGGAGGTGTAGGGTGGTAGCCAGAGGTGAAACTCAGAGATGAAACTGCCCGTGCCTGCCTGCCTGGGTCACCTGACGTCTTGCTCCACCTTTTCGGGCTCTCACTGAAGCATGACTGAGTCCATGGTGTTATTCCAAGACGACACGTAGGCCATGTAACAATCATCTGATCATGATATATGGAAATAAGTGATTTATGTGCTTGGGGTCATAGCTAGCCCTACCCCCTCAGAGTTGTAACTGCAATTGTTTTCCCTTTGATCACTATGGAGTTTGAGCATGGTTGAAGGGGCTGAGGTAATCATTAATTCTATGCTTATGTAAGTGATTCCTATATAAGATGTGAAATCCTGAATAAAGTTGGCTTGTTGGATATCATCCACTTGTCCCTCCTGTTCCCATACTTTTTTCTACCTCTGTCTTTTCTACGTCACCTTACTCTCAGGTTTTGTCTATTGGCACACCGGCCACGACAAAAATCTTTTAAAAATTAAAAAAAAAAAAAAGGGGGCTTTTAAAAAAGTTTCTGTCTCAAAAGGACATAGAAAAATTTATAGATGCAAATTTTCTAAGACAAATACTCTAAGAAAAGGCGAATCAGGTGCCTAGAGATGGGAAGAAGCCTGCTTAAAGATTAGTCAAATTTCTTTTAACTATCTGTGACTGAGACTGCCAGTTATTAATAATGTCTGTTGCTCCCTGATTCCTTTAGTAATTAGAAATAAAAGTATCATGCTAGGCACATGACTAACCTGATAAATACATATTATGGCCTCTATTGCCATTAAGTCTGTCATTTGACTTAATTCTGAACAATGAGACATGAGCATACATGAAATGTACTGTCTCCAGAAAGGAAAGACGCTGGCCTCTCCTTTGCTTTCTCTATGCCTGCTGGGTGCAATGTGGAGATCTTAGTAGAGGCTGGAACAGACACTGTAGATTATGACATGGAAACTACCTGTCATCAATAGCAGAGTAAACTGATAGAGCATCCTGTGTGCTATTAAAAGATAATATATTTGAGGATAAAACCAAGATATAAGAACTAACATGGATTAAAGATTTTATTTAAGTCATCAATGAGGAAACTGGTTAAGTGTTAAAAATCCGTTAAAGAACAGAACATACAGGGTTTGAAAATTATAGTGAATGTAAATGGAGAAACACGTAAAGGGGTAGAGTAGAGGTTGCCTCTTGACACCAAATCCATTTGTATATGTATAGAGAAAAGCAATTTTGCATTCCTATCAATTATCTGCAATTAATAACGTTGTGATATAGCTCCCACAGTTTCAGAATCAGATAACTCTGAAGGATACACTGTAGACAATGCATAGCTTTCCACTGAGCAACTTTCCCCCCTTTTTTCCTTAAAGTTCCATACTTTGGGCAGTTACCACATCATAACTGGGATGTTTATATTCAGACCATCATGTAAGAAAATAACAAAAATGTAAGTATATATATATATATATATATATATATATATATATATATATACTGATATAAATATATATTTATATATATATAAAGCAGCTCCATTTTTTGTTTTTTGAAAATTTGTATCTTCTGATACAATGGCCAAACTTTAGGTTAAATAGTATTTTTGAGTTACTAAATGTTTATTGATATTTATGGAATATCTCACTAAGTCTTTTAAACAAATCATAGAGGGGCACCTGGGTGGTGCATTTGGTTAAGCATCTGCCTTTAGATCAGCTTATGATCTGGGGTCCTGGGATCCAGCCCCAAGTGAGCTCCCTGGTCAGCAGGAAGTCTTTATATTTCTCTCCCCTGCCTCTGCCCCACTTGTGAACCCTCTCTTTCTAATAAATAAATACCATCCTTAAAAAATCATCTGAATGCAAGTAAAATATTTATATTTAATTTATTCCCTCTCACTCTTAATTATTCTGACTCATTCATAGAGATATTCTACAAATATTTGTATATCACTTATTTGAAACCTAATTTGACATTTTTCTAGGAAAAAAATCTGATGAGAGACATTGAGATATTAAACTCCACCTTTGGTGAAAGAAGCTTATAAAAAGGATCTAGGCTCTTGAATTATTTAAAAAGGGAAGATGTCGGCATAACTGCTCCCCATCCAATGCTAATATTAACTACACTAGTGCTTTAAGCATTGGAATATTCCATAAAAGAAGGAGATTTTATATATCTCTTCATAGCAAAGCCATTTGGGAACAGAGTTGGAAGATGGTCTCAACAATAGTTCCCACCAATTATTCTAAGTCTTAAATTACATAGTAAAATTGCAGTGCTAATATTTTGCAGAATCCTAGTATATACAACTTATTTACTTATGATTATTGAGTATAATATAAATATAGGTAATTAAACTATAGCCCCAAATTATTATTTTTACCATTAAATTCAACTTACTTTTCACCAGAACTTTTACTTGAGGCTAGCAAGAAATTAAATTAATTCATTTGTATTTTTACAAATGTGGATTCATTTAATTCGCATCAACTAATTCTGTGATTACAGTGAATGTAATACAGGAGAAATTTAGTCCAAAAACTATTGTGCATTTTCAGGAAAATGAACCTAGAAATTAACATGTAATAATGATGATAATTGCACTATATAACAGGTACTTTGCAAAATATTCATGTAATATGTAACCTTCACCATACCTATTTATGTACTTTTTATTAAAAGATAATCTTTCATTTTCTGCATGCCTATACATTATTCTGGTCATCAATTCTACAGAAATGAACCAGTCTGACAGTTCCTGTGCTAATAAAATCCAGGTTCCTTCATGGGCATGTGACAGTGCCCATATTCAGAAGAACCCCTCTTTTGATTTAATGTTCTGCATTTACTATCTTGACGTTTTAATTTTTTTACTGAACTTGTACTTTGTATGTGGAGGCTGATGTGAGACTGGAGAAAGAACATAAACAAAGGAGGTACATACAATATGTATGTTTCCTTCTGGCACCATACCCATACAGCATTTTGATGCTCCATGTGGAACAATGATGGATGAGATTCAGTGAAACTCAAAGCAAATACAAGATAAGTAACTTAACGAAGGCTGCCAAACACATATGTAAAGAATGATGACACAGAAAGAAAGAAGACTAACACATAGATCCTTTCCCTTTCAGTTCTTCCTTACTCAACAGTAAGCCAAAGGTAGATGATATTAGTAGAATATCTATATATCAAGAAATCAAATACAAATGGATGAAGCTAGAGAGTATTATGCTAAGTGAAGGAAGTAAGAGAAAGACATATACCATATGATTTCCCTCATATGTGAAATTTAAGAAACAAAACAGATGACTATAGGAAAAAGAGAGAGAGATAAACCAACCCAAAAACAAGATACTAATACTCTTAACTATAGAGAACAAACTGAGGTTTTCTGGAGGGGTGGTAGATGGGGGAGCAGGGATAGGTTAAATGGATGATGGGTGTTAAGGAGGGCACCTATGATCAACACTGGTTGTTGAATATAACTGATGAATCACTAAATTCTACACCTGAAATTAATATTACACTTTATTTTAACTAACTGGAATTTTAAAAAGAATAGAATTGTGAAACTGTGTCTCCATTGTTCTGGTTTAGATATGTATAAATTATATAACTTCTGTGATTTTTGCACTAGTTAATTCTCTGATTTCAATTTAAACTGGCTTGCATGATAAAAAGATGAACAGAAAAATTCACTGTAAATACTTTACTTTAAAATTAAAATATTTCTTTACTTAGAATTTCACTAAGTAGCAAATAAACATACAAAGACAATTGAGAAACACCACAGGAAAAAAAGAGGAAAACCTTATATTTTAAAACTTGGTATTTTCAAAGGATATTTTTAAAGTAATCTCTACATCCAACATGAGTCTCAAACTCAAGCCCAAGATCAAGATTCACATGCTTTACTGACTGAGCTAGACAGGTACCTGTTTTTTTATTTTTTATTATTTATTTATTTATTTATTATTCTTTTATTTTATTTTATTTTTTTACAGGTACTTGTATTTTAAAACCTTTTTTTGAGCAAGCCTCATATTTTCATTTTTTCACTGGGGCCCATGAATTTAGTGGTTTACTCCATTTGGTGGTTACATTCTCATGAGGAAACAGATAATAAACAAGCCATTAAAAGTGCAGATAAGAAAGTGTAGGAGAAGGAAATAGTAATGGAGAAGTAACAGGAGAAGGAAATAGTAATGAGAGGAAAGGGCATTTTAAATAAGGATTTCAGGGAAGAAAGTCCATCTTTTTGAGAAGACACATTATGACAGAGACCTGAATGATGAAGAGGAACCAACTCTAATAATACCTGTGGAACACCGAGGAAGAAAGTGACAACATATGGGGCTGTCTCAAGGGACAGCAAAGTCCTGGGAACGGGTTTTCGATTTCCATCCAATTGGGATGGGAGTTCACAGATTTCTGAATTGGGAAGTGATAAAAAATTGGATAAAAAATCTTTACTATCCTTCTTCTAGTGTGGTTGAAATGGAGAATTGGGGGTTTAGGGAATTTTGATCTCTTGTCTAAGGTTATACAGCTAATAAGACAGGACTAAAAAGTAATTAATCTGACTCTATGGTCCATGTGTTTATCTACTATACTGTAGTCTAAAAATAGACACTGCCTTCTGTGAATGACAGTATGAACTGAACAATTAAGTAGATGATTTCATTCTGGCTATTGTAGTAAGGGAGATAATTCATTACTAAAGCACATGTGGGAGTAAAGAAGAGGGTTTGAAGTCTTAGAGAGTAAAGGAAAGGGTTTGGAATCCTTAGAGAGGCAAGGAAATGAGAGTCCTGAGGAAGAATGAAGGCAGGTTATATATTAGCATATGAGAAAGAAGTGTGAACTTTTGCCATTAGCCTATCTCTTGGAACACAAAATGGTCTAAGGATTTCTTAAGTGTCACTGCTATCAAGGAGAGCAAAGCTCAGGTTCAGTTCAGTTTTGTCATTCCATGCACAACTTTGGTCATAACTCTTCAAACTGATGCTACTCAGATTGACTTTGTTAAACTTATGTGTTTGAAGTGTCTTCCTAAACAATAACTTCTTAGGTTAACATTGAAACAGAAAGTTTCTCTATACCAAGAAAGGCACAAAAATAAAACAATTTGTGAATAATAAACAGTGAAGTAAATATTTGCCATTTGAAAATGACATAATTCCATATTTCTTGGGAATCCTCAGCCAAGGGCTTTATACTTTTTCTACTCACAGTGTGGTCCCAAATAGCTGGGACCTTGTTAGAAATACAGAATCTAGGCTTCATTCTAGATTTACTATATTAGAATCTACTTTTTAATAGACTCCCAGGTGACGTTTATGCTTAAAATTTGAGAATCACTGCAGACTATATCTTACTTTATTCTTGAGACACAAACACAATAATTTCTATCATGGACAAAGCAATGCTAATAAAGTCAAAATAAAGCCCCAAATGCCTTGAATATTTGAAAGAAACTTCAAGGCAAAAGTAGATTTATGCAAGTGATCAACATGTTATCCAGTACTGTTGCTGATGTATAGTGTTATAATATAATGTTGTATAACTTTTTTCTTTCTCTGTGATTCATAATGATGTGATGGATCTTACAGTAATAATGTACTTAATTCATTGAAATGCACTATTGTTCCCAATTTGTAGATGAGGAAACTGATTCAGAGAAAGGTATCAGATGAATGCATTCTCTTTATGCTATAAATTATGTGGTCATAATTAAATAAGAGAGAAAGAAACTGCTATTCCTCAAGGAATTCTTGATAGTTTTATAGATGAGACATCAAAGATCTCTGTCCTGCCCAGTTCTTTGATTTGCCCCTATTTGAGAGATTGCTGTTTCTATCAAGAAAACATATACAACAGTCCTTCCTTATGGAAACACTTATACTATTTGGACAAAATATAAAAAATGCAAAATATTGTGCAAAACAGAGAGGCAGGAGATAAGATCCAAAAGAACTGTAACAGAACACAAATCAGAAAATCATTTATTTCACTACTGGAGAGATGCAAACTTTCTTAATGTCCAAGTGATAACTACTCTGTATATTAAGTGAATTTTCAACAGGGACATATAACAATACCAAATGATCCTGTAAAAAGGCAAATATTTTAGTATAGCCTAGATAAGCAGTACCGAGGACTCTGTAACATAAGGTTTCCATCTGCCTCCATACTTATTTTAAAAATCTCTGATTTGGGACTTTGTGACATTTTTTATTGAATGTGAATGAACATATACTCTCACCAAAGCTTCATATTGTTTGCTATGCCTAATTGTGTAAAATGAACCTCAAAAGATACAGGGATCCTTACATAGTTTCTACTTCCTCATTACCCAAACACTGGGAATGGATCCTACCCAGTAAGACTAAGGGGATCTCATTAGATTCACTGTGCTCCAGTTTCTGAGGCCCTTGGAATGGAGTCCTTTCATGTCTTGAATTACTGCATTTTTGCTTTGCTCATGATGGAAAAGTTGCCTATGTATCTGCTTCTTGCAACAAGGTTCTTAAATTTGAGATTCTGGCTTTGTTTGTTTTCTTTGTCAAAAAAATCAATCTTTAAGAATTAGCTTATAAAATTAATTTCCATAGGAAAAATTGCTTTCCTCAAATTTGTTCTACAAAATTTTGACTGCATGCTTTTATTAACCCTTGGAATGTTTTAATAGCACTCAATATTGTAAGTACTGGAAAATAAATTTTCCAAAAGTAATGTCAGAAATTCAGATCTTTTTCATATCCCAAATCTATTCTACATATTATAACAAAAGTCCTTGAGTGTATTTATATAATCAAAATTAAATTGAACATGTTTAGTTGAAAATCACAATATGAATGCACTTTTGCTTGAATTCCACTCATGTGCAGATGAAACATTTAGATAGATAACTGTGACTGTTATGAGGTAGGGTAATAGCATTATAACTTAATGAGATAATAATAACTCATTTGTTCTTCAGGGAAAAAAAATCCAGACTTGTACTTTATTTTTGGTGTATTTTTTTTTCAATTTGTAACATTATGTTGGAAAGGAGAGAGAAATTTTCCAAGTATAAAATAGAACTATAAAGACTTCTTTCTTCTCACTGATTTCCCAAGCATGTATCAGTAACCAAGTTCAGATTTGCTTATTTGAGCCCACTGATAAGAAGTAGTAAATTTCCACACATATGCATGTACTCAAATAGTTTGTAAATAACAGCTTTAGAAACATTATGACCTGGTACCAAATTAATTATTACTACACATAGAGAAGTTGAATGGTCATCCAAAAATGCCAATTATTTGTTAGTCATTAACATGTTGCAAAAGTGATCTTTTTCCCTATGTATATATGGAAGATAATAGGTATTAAAACATATTAATCATTTAAACTTTAAATGTATTTAAACAGTGAATCATTTAAAATTTAGAGTTGATTTTTGTCCTTTGGGACAATATAGTGGCTGCAAAGAGAAATTTTTAAGCTTGCAGATGACAAATTCTTCTTAGACATCAGACTTTTTTTAATCACTTGCTAAATAAAGTAGCAATTAATCAGAAGTATGTTTTATTCCAAAATTGCAGTCATTATAAAATATATTTAAGGAAAAATCTTCTTATGAAATGAGCCACAATATTTGAGGATTATCAAAAAATAATGTTTAAAAAATTATTTTGAGAATTTTTTGCATAAAAGTAGACATGTAAAGAGTGTCAGTTTTGCACAGATACTTACCTGTATTACGTCATTTAGTCCATATAATATCCTTTAACATTTTGTATCTAGAGAACAGAAGCCCAGAAAATAACTAACTTCCTTAACCTAACCTAAATGGTAAATAATGGAATAGGTTGAAATAATTGCTATCATGTGGGGTGCTTAGATGGCTTAGTTTAGTATCTGACCCTTGATTTCATTTTGGGTCATGATCTCAAGGTCATGGAATTGAGCCCCACATTGGATTCCTTACTCATTGGGGAGTCTGCTGGAGATTTTCTCTCTGGCCTTCTCCCCCATCCTCCCTCACTCTCAAATAAATAAATCTAAAATAAATAAGTAAGTAAGTAAATAAATAAATAAGTAAATAAATAAATAAGAAAACAAAAAGAATTGCTACCCAGTGTCAAACTTGATTTTTGTACATATAGAAGATAATATAGCATAGATAATATAGCATAGATAAAACTGATTATTGAAACTAAATAAGGATTAAAGAAAATCTGGCATGTGCGTTGTTAGAATATGTTTAACTCTTTCCTTTTCATGTTAATGATTTACCAGGTACTTTTTTTTTTTTTTTAAGATATTTATTTATTTATTTTTAACAGAAAGAAACACAGCTAGAGAGGTAACACAAGCAGCAGGAGTGAGAGAGGGAAAAGCAGGCTTCCCACCCAGCAGGAAGTCTGATGCGGGGCTTGGTCCTGGGACTCTGGGATCATGACCTGAGCCGAAGGCAGACACTCAATGACTAAGCCACCCAGACACTGCCCATGTAATTTTTAAGTAAGAGATTATTAGTTATTTAAACTGGTAAAACAATAGTTATTCCCATGTAAGAAATGTATAAAATAAGTTAAATCAGGAGAGGGAAAAGGAATGTGGAAAAGGAAAAGGAGCATATTTATAGGTTGGTTCCATGTTTTGACCTCTCTTATTCAGTGTAATAATGAAATATCTCTTTTTTCAATTTTCTTTCGTGTTGGTGTTTCTTGATTCCTTTCACTCTTGCTCCTGTTCAAACAAGCTGTGAACCAAGTGGCCTGTAGACTAACAAGGGCAGTGTCACCTGAGAGTTTGCTTAGAAATGCAGACTTTTGGGGCGCCTGGGTGGCTCAGTTGGTTAAGCAACTGCCTTCGGCTCAGGTCATGATCCTGGAGTCCCGGGATCGAGTCCCACATTGGGCTCCCTGCTCGGCGGGAAGCTTGCTTCTCCCTCTCTCACTCCCCCTGCTTCTGTTCCCTCTCTGGCTGTGTTTCTCTCTGTCAAATAAATAAAATCTTAAAAAAAGAAAGAAAAAAAAAAAAGAAATGCAGACTTTTAAGCCCCACCCCCAGACACATCTGAAGCAGAATATACATTTTTAAAAGATCCTTAGATAACTCAAAAGTTGATGCTTGGGAAAAGTTACTCTACAGTATATTGCTTTATAAAGGGTATAAATATACAGATCTCAGATCATGGATGAAATAGGAAGTCACTTTGGAGTGATCCTTGAAGCAAGATATGCACAGGGTGATAACCCAAATTTCTGCATAGGGACCTATCAGTCCATTGAATATGCTCACTGTCATATCTAATTCATATTATCACTGGATTATTTTAAAAACGAAGTTTCCATCATTTTCCAGACGGGTTATCTCTTTCCACGCTTGTTTTAATACACTGCCTGAGTCCAGTTACATCTCTTCTATCCAGTTATAGTCTAGTCATTAATGATTCTTGGTAAAGTTACGCTACCAAAGTAACTTAAATCTCTCAAAATCAGAGTGTATAGTTTACCTTTCAAATCATTCATATGCCTTACGAATAATAGTGATTTCAACACAATGTTCACACTTTTAATTTAAATAATTTCAATCCTCATATAAAGGACTAATGTACATTTTGGCTTAAAGAATATCATTTATATGAACTAAGTTATAGGAAATTGAAAAAAAATCTTTAGCTGTAAGTATAGATAGGAAATAGGTTTTATTATACATTCCTAAACTGAATATAAGTTTCAGTCTGAAAAATTATAACCATTTAAATTGGTATATATGATAGTATTTATATAGATTTTCATTTATTATAGAAATAGGCAAAGTTTGAAATATATTCCTAAACCTATCTCAGTCATTAATATTATGCTATGTCTGGTGGAAAATGGACTGACTCTTCCAACTTAGAAAATGAAAATTATAGTTATCTTAAGAAAGAGTCTGAGAGGGGCACCTGGGTGATTCAGTTGGTTAAGCATCTACATTTGGCTCAGGTCACTGTCACAGGGTTCTGGGACGGAGCTCTGGGATCTAGCCTAGTGTTGGACTTGAGTCTGCTTTTCTCTCCTTGTGCCCTTCTGCCTGCTCATGTGCTCTCTCTCTCTTTCTCAAATGGGTAGATAAAATCTTAAGAAAGAAAGAAAGAAAGAAAGAAAGAAAGAAAGAAAGAAAGAAAGAAAGAAAGAAAGAAAGAAGAAAGAAAGAGGCTGAGAATAATAAATAATAATAAAAAATGCTAGATTGAAAGATGAATTATTCTATGATTTTAGACATGACAAAGAACTGGGTTTCAAAAATGAGTCTGTCAAATTTGGAAAAAAAGAAAAAAAACAGAATTCAATAATAAAAAAGTGAAGGTGATTTGGAGAAAGCAAACAATGGAATGCCTAATTATTATATTACTGAAGTTGGTAGAACACATGAAGTTATTCATAAAGGATGATAAATATTATTTGATTAAAAATAAGTGAATAAATAAGCAAATTATATAATTGAAATATGACACATATTTAAAAAAATTAATCTTTACTGATAAGTTGAAACATGGAGGTAATGGCTCATACTGACTCCAGATTATTAAAATAAGATATTAATATAATGTTAATTGTTTATACAAAATGTTATTAATTAGCATTTTAAATGAAATCAAAGTAACACTTAGATTTGTTGTTAAAATTGCTTCAAATTTGGGGCGCCTGGGTGGCTCAGTTGGTTAAGCGACTGCCTTCCGCTCAGGTCATGATCTCGGAGACCCAGAATCGAGTCCCACATCGTGCTCCCTGCTCAGCAGGAAGCCTGCTTCTCCCTCTCTCACTCCCCCTGCTTGTGTTCCCTCTCTGGCTGTGTTTCTCTCTGTCAAATAAATAAAATCTTCAAAAAAAAAAATTGCTTCAAATTTGCTTTGAAGAAAATCAAGAAGAGGAGAAATTAAACATGTCTCACTTAATTTCATTGGTTGTTTACCACGGGCATTATTATAATACTTCACTAGAAAAGGATACAAAAGTTCAAGGCATATTCTTTAAGAAAACCTAGTTGGAGGTATTTTATATTCAGATGGAAATGGGGTTTTAAAACATCTTTGCCTTATAAGATGTTGCAATCAATCAGTACATAAACAAATGTTATTCTTCAAAAGTCTGAAGTTGGGAATGATTATCTGACAAGTAATGATATCAAAAGGTAATAAATAATATAACACTCTAAACTACAATCTAGTGTTTGACTATGATCCTATTTGCATGATTTGTTACATTTTTTAAAAATTTGCTTTCAAATTTGACCTTGACTACATTTTCTTCTCCTTTTCCTAACAGTCTATTTTGCAATTTCTTTCTTTTTAAGAAACAGAAATAAGAAAAAAGAAAATCACCATAGGTATTTATTAGAGTTATGAAATTGACATCACTCTGTTCTTGAAATAGAAGAATATTCTGACCATTTTAAGCTAAAGGAACCATATTAAATTTCTCTAAAATGGACAGGTGAACAGATTTATATTTTATAGATTTAGGAATAAATCCCCAAAGCCATTTAGTCCAATAGAATGTCACTAATGCTTCAGGAAATTTTTGAGGTAGTGTCCATTCTCCTGGAATGGATTTCATGAGCTATTCATTTCTTTACTCAACTCATCTAAGATTCAAAGTTCTTACATGGACACAGCTGATTAGTTGAACATGGGTCATTTACCTCAAACTATCAACAAGGGAAACTTGGAGAAGGTATCTCACATCTGGTGTCATTTCTATAGTTTAATAAGATACTTAAGATGAAGTAAACCCCAGTATAGAAAAGGTATTCAAATACATTATAGAGCCAAACAACTGTCAATATTATCTTACAAATTATAAAATTTTATAAAAACATAAATTTAAGGCGCCTGGGTAGATCAGTTGGTTAGGCGACTGTCGCCTTCGACTCAGGTCATGATCCCAAAGACCTGGGATCAAGCCCCACATCGGGCTCCCTGCTCAGCAGGTGGCCTGCTTCTCCCTCTCACACTCCCCCTGCTTGTGTTCCCTCTCTAGCTGTATTTTTGTCTGTCAAATAAATAAATAAAATCTTAAAAAAAAAATCTAAATGTTATTTTTTATTTAAGAGGCTTATAAATTCAATTCAAAGACAAAATCTGCAAAAATATAGGAAAATGAACTCGATATTATTATTATTGAAACTTTCATATCTAAAATGGATCTCAAATTCTTGATTTGTGGTATTGATTAAAAACATTATTTACCTTCCCTAGGGCTGGACTTCAAAAGGATTACAGTGATTATACTTTTTATTATTTTTATCAGAATATTATAGAGAGTAAAATGAAGCACTAATAATAAACAAGACAATAGTCTGCAATCCAGAACTGTTTTGGACAGCTGGTATAGGAGGTCACCCTAAGTGTTCACAGACACTGTCCAGTTGTTCATTCTAGAAAGTCACAACTCACTGATCATCTGGGGAGCTACTAATTCTTCTACAATCAGGAAAGAAGGAAATTAGGAGACAGCATTGCACTATGTGGTTCAAGAATATAACTATGATCTATAATTGTTCAGAAAAGTTTAGTAATATAGGATCAGGAAACCTCTTCTACTGTCTCGAATGTCTCTCAATACATATAGAAGTTTGTTAACATGAAGTCTGGCCACCATCTCTGCTGAAATCTCTTTCCAAAAGTAACTAAACCCTACAGTGTTGCTGTTGAAAATCTCCAAACTCCACAACTTTAGCTTGCCAGCAGAAAACAGATAAAAGCAGCAGGAAGAAAGCCCCTATCTTTCTCCAGGATAGATTTACTCTAGATCCTAATTTCCATCTGGAATTTAGATCCAGGGACATCTAGGATATGTAGTTTCTAACTTTTTGGCCCATCAGCATCAGAAGGCTGCATAGAAGGAAGCTGATACAAACACTGGTCACACCAACCCACTGCCAACCTCAATGTGCAAAATCTCTGCCTTTCTTCTCCCTTTGTCATAGTCACCATGCAACACCTCTGATTAAATCCAAATCTGATAACACTCATGCTGCTGAACAAGGATGAAACAAACAAACAAAAATACTCTTTATATATATATATATATATATATATATATATATATATATATATATTTTTTTTTTTTTTTTGCTTAAAAAATCATGACCATAAATCTCAAAAAGGAGTGTGAGGCTGCCCCAGTTATCCCATATTTTGCTGCTCCATCAACTTCTTAAATGTCTTATGTGAATAATTCATATTTTTTTCCTGTTTTCTTTTCTCCCTCACTTCCTTCTCTTCTTCTACAGTCAGTTGATGACCTTCTTATTTTCCTGAGAGCTGAAAGAACCTAAAAAAAAGTTCTACAGTATATCCTACTACCTACTTACCAACATTCTTTCAGATCACATATTCTGCATCCCTCCTATTACCATGGAGGAACTTTTCATGTTCTCAAAGTTGACCCCTCCCCCCTTCCTTTTTTTTTTATCAGTTGCATCAATCCTAACACATTTAGGCATGTTGTGCCAACAGTTGCACTATATCCCTACATAATTATTTTTTTAAATTTTTCTAATAAATCATTCCTATCAGCATATAAATAACTTTTAATTTCCCATTATAAAAAATCTTCATAACATCACCTTTTCTGGTAATTTTCCAACAAAAATTTTGAAAAAAAATTGTTCCGTGCCTGCTGTTTCCAATTTTTTGAATCTTCCCCAGTTAAGCTTTTGCCTTTAATAACGTCAATGGAACTGGTTTCCTCAGTGTCTCTAATCATCTTTTTACATTATTGAATACAATGGAAAACTCTCATCCTTACTCTTTCTTGAGGTATCATCAATGTTAGATGAAGTTTAAGACTTCATTCTTTTAACACATTCTTCATTTGGCTTTAAGGATACAACAATTTTACTTCTACAGGCTCTTCTGCTTATCTCTCATTTCCCCAAATTCTCAATATTGGAATAATATGGAATCTTTTGTCATAGCTACTTTTATCTCCTTAATAATTTATTTCACTTCCTACATTGAAATAACATATATAACTGATGAATTGCTTTTTTATAACTTCAGCTCTGAAATTTTGATTAAGATACCCAAGTACAAATTTATTATATCTCATAGAAATTCAATAAACATTTCAACTTCTAATGTAGAATTTATTAGAAAATTTCATTCTAGGGGCGCCTGGGTGGCTCAGTTGGTTAAGCGACTGCCTTCAGCTCAGGTTGTGATCATGGAGTCCTGGGATCAAGCCCCACATCAGGCTGCCTGCTCAGCAGGAAGCATGCTTCTCCCTCTCTCACTCGCACTGCTTGTGTTCCACTCTCTCACTGTGTTTCTCTCTGTCAAATAAATAAAATCTTAAAAAAAAAAAGAAAATTTCATTATAAAACCTGCTTTTCTTGAAATCTTTTCCATCACAGAAAAATAGGTAACCCTATTATTCCCAGCTGCTTAAATTAAAAATCTTGAAGTCATCCCTAACTCTTTCTGTGCTTTTCTATGTCTGCATTCAATTTTTTAAAGAAAATCCTCTTTTCTTTGTCTCAAAACTATATATTACACCATTGACTGCGATTCTCTACTCTTTTTTTCCTACCTTCAACATTCCCTTCCATTCTACAGTATTTTGTCAACACAAAGCTAATTAAAAAATTAAATGTAACTCTTTTGCTCAATTCTCTTTGTTTCTCTGGTGCCTAGACTAGTACTGTGCAAATAGGTACATAGATTTTCTTAGATTTTTTGGGTTATTGTTAAATGAATGAATGTAGATGCTGTATGCATTTTCAGATTGATTTATGGTCTAAACTAGGCTACTGTTTATTCAGATAATCACATCCATGTTCTAAGCTTCAAGAATAATAAGAAAAAAAGGAATTATATGAAGGCTTTTGACCCATGACTATCTTTATTTAAAGGAACTTTCTCAAAAATTTCACAGAAAGCATTCACTTTCATATCATTGGTCACGTTTATCAATAAACAGCATAGATGTTCCCTCCCCTTGACTTTGGACAGGCTTATGATATAGTAGAATTTACACTACATAAACTTTCAACCTAGCTCATAACAAGCAATCCAATATCCTTCTGGTTCCTTTGGCACATTTGCTCTTGTGACTCAGTTTCCATGTTGTAGGGAAGCCCAGGCTGCACTGGAAGGTTATGTGTTGATGTTCTGCAATAGCCCTTACTGAAGTCTCAGTTGAAAGCCAGCATTACACTAAATGTGAGTGAAATTACTCCAGATGGTAACAACCTCCATCTATTGGGTCTTCCTAGATGACACTCCAGAGCATACAGAACAGAGACAAGGGTCTCTCACTGTGCCTTATTCAAAGTGATGCTTCTCATAAAGCATAATTTAATAAAATTATGGTTTCATCTGGTAAGTTTTGGAGTGGTTTGTTATGAAGCAATAGGCATTTGGAACATGCATATTATATTAGTATTTTGGCTTTCAAATATAATTAAGATTTTGTTGTGAATTGCTCAACTAACATTCTGCCATAGTTTACCTTATTGCACCTTAGAAAATAGGGATGCAATTGTAGCTTTTTAATAAATGGATGTATGAATAGTAAAAACAATAAGACCTTCTATATTAGAAGTATAGTTATTTGGGGCGCCTGGTTGGCTCAGCTGGGTAAACGACTGCCTTTCTCTCAGGTCATGATCCTGGAGTCCTGGGATAGAGCCCCTGCATCGGACTCTCTGTTTGGCGGGAAGCCTGCTTCTCTCTCTCTCTCACTCCCCCTGCTTGTGTTCCCTCTCTAGCTGTATTTCTCTCTGTCAAATAAATAAATAAAATCTTAAAAAAAAAAAGAACTATTATTATTTGATCCCCATTCTCTCTAACTGGGCATAAAATTGTTTCTTGCAAATAACCTTTTGGCATTGATCTGGAGCTTGGCTCTATCACAGCCATTAGTATCGAAGCTCAGGAGTCTGATGCCACCTGATTCTGAATATTTTGATGACACTTGGATTTTTTTTTTTTTTTCTTCTCTGGAAGATTTTAGAATCTTTTCTTAATGTGCCCCTGCTAGAAAATTTCATCATGTTCTCTCTCACCATGAGACTCTTTTTTTTTTAAGATTTTATTTATTTATTTGACAGAGAGAAACACAGCTAGAGAGGGAACACAAGCAGGGGGAGTGAGAGAGTCTTCGAATAGGTCATAATTTTGGCAATGTTATCACATGTAATGTTTAAGTAATTAAAGTGAAAACACTTAATACACTCTGTAAATGGATTTTCTAGGACAGATTTTTATTTTTCTAGTATTCAAACAGCCTTTGCTATATTTGTAGTAAGGCAGGAAACTTATGCCTTTTTTTCTAATTCCTTTAAATTTTCTTCCCTTTTCAAATATGAAATCTTTTTAAAAAAGTATATTTTCTGAATTATTTCAAGTTTATCATGAGGAAAATACCACAAATGTCATGTTTTGATTATTTTTTTCTTTTCTTTTCTTTCCTTTTTTTAATGTATGTAAGGAAGCCAAGAAGTCTTCTCCCTTCTCTTTTATGTTTTCTTTTCTTTTCAGATTATCCATCAAAACAATCTCATCCATTTCTCTCTTCCCCAACTTTTCAAATTATATTATCTACAGATATCCACATTTCTTCACATTCTTGACATTCCTGTCATATTAGTGGGGTTCTCAGAAGAAAAGCTGAGCAATCCTCCCTTCTGCACTAGGAGTTTCACTGTGTTGTTATATTTGCTTGTGTATTTAAATCTCAATAGGAAGATTTTTATATGAACAAAAGAGACAGAACTGATGACAAAAGTGAAAACACTTCTCCCAGCAGTTTGTTTCAACCAGTTAACACAGGAGATGATTTTTTTAGGACTTTTCCCTTCTCCCTTCCCATATCTTTCCCTTTCCTGTTCCTCTCTCCTTCCCTCCCTTCCTTCCTCTCTCTCTTTTCCTTTTTTCTAAGATATCAATTGAAATATATGTTTTCTCTTTATACATAACTGAGAAATAACTATGTGCTCCTAAAATTTACTGAACAATAAACCATACTTTGGTAGAAGAAGCTTACAAAAGTGTCAAAAAATGGGCGACCACACCAAAAAAAATTCACAGATAAAATGCTTTGGGATGTTAGCATTCAAAGCGATTAGGTCCATCTAAGGACACTATAAAAAGACATTAATGTAATGGGAGCATTTGTGAGGGAGGAACAAGATTTGATATGTGCATTGGGGAGAGAAAATGGAGAGTTATCCTGGAAAAAAAGAGAGCCATAAAGAAGTCAGAGAAATTGGGAAGTAAATATATTCAAGAGGATCAGGGGATGAAGCTTAGAGAAAAATCTTATGTAAGAAAACAGCAAAAAAATATCATAGGCTGTAGCCAAAGCATAGAGTGTGTGAATCATATAGGCAGTATGTTGAGTATTAAAAATACATATGTAACAAAATGACTAGAATTGTCATTTTAGGAAGGTTATTTTAGGAGCTCTGAACACAACTGGGGAGAAGTTTTTACATTGTGTAACAGAGAATAGTCCTTGTCAGAATAGAGAGATGGCACAATTGCAACAGATATCAGGGAAATCAGACTGACAGAACACATCAACTCACTGAATGTAACAAGTAAAGAGATGAGCAAATTGTGATCTTAAGCCAGGATGACTAGGAATTTGGTGAAGTGATTTACAGTTGTATATGTGAAGGAAAATTCTGTTTTTGATAGGTCACACTTATAAAATTGGAAGGGTATTGACATGGAGACATAGAATAAGCTATAGGTGAAATGTATGAATAGAATTAAAGAGACATGACTGAGCTATTGATATACATTATGAAATATCCACACAGTATAGATATTCAATGCTTCCAGAAATAAGAACACTTCCAAGATAGTATAGAGAAAAGAGATGGGAAGAAAATATAAAAGAGAAAGAAACTCATTGAACTTACCTTTATTTGGGAGCTGGTGAAGTTAGAACACCAGGGACAAGACAGCAGTTTCATGAGGCAGTAGAAGGTCTAGGAGGTCATATGGTCCTAGAAGTCAAGAAAGGAATATGTTCTAAGAGTCAAAGCCAATAGATCACATAACTACAGCAGAAGCCGAAAAAGAATAAGTTTAAGAGGGGGGGCATTGAATTTTATAACTAAGAGTCAATTAACCTCTGGCATTATGAGATAAGGAAGGATAGAGGCTGGACAGAATTATTTTATTTGACTTTTTGAATATCAATCCTGTAAAATAGAAACTACAATTATACTGTGTGGGGGGAATAAAAAGATCAAGGCAAAGTTTCTAGAATTTATTGAGATGCAATTTTTTAAAACTTTTTTTTTTTTATATTTACAATTTGAGTGAAACCTAAACATAATGCCTTGGGGATGTGGAGTCTCAAGAAAGATAAGATGACTGTAAATTTTGCACAGTGATCCAAGTGTGAGCTGATACTCTAGTCAGATATACTTCATTTTTATAATTGAGCACTAAAGTGGTGTGGCAGTTGAATATTGCCTTCTTGAGAGTGGTAATAAGGAAGGTCAATGGAGGATGTGGACCAGAATGCCCTGCTTTCTGCTGTCTGGCCCCATCATTAGATGATCCACCTCATATCAGAGGGTGTATTACCACTGGCATCACTCTCCACTTGCATTGTGCTATTTATGCAGCTGCTGACCTTTTTTCCATTAAAATCATTGTTGTCCTAATCATAATCTATTCTGTTCAGCACTTTCATAATGTCTGTCACTTAGGAAATTAACACAGTCATAAAATTAGCATAGTCTGATGACTTGAGAGATATCATATAACTTTCTTAACTGCCAAAGCTTACAAACATCTTGAGTTCTTGCTGTTGTGCTAATGAGTTTAGAAGAAATGGGAAAAAAATCATAGCTTAGTCATATTCAATACAAGTTATTTATTCATAAGATTTTTATTAATAGCTGCAACTTAGACCTTTGACATAGGACTATTAAATAGTATGCTATCTATTATTCAGGCTGACTTAACTCTAAGAAGAGAGTAAGAAGAGCATAAGTATAAGAAAATATTGAATATGCATATTTGTCTACAAAATTGCAATTAAAACCATATGACAAGTTGTCCCTAAATATTATTCCTGAACAAGAGCCTCAGACAATCACTGAAATGTCATCAGTTTAAATAAACTACAATATTTCCATAGCAAAATAGTGTCTTCCAATCATTTATGAGTCTCAGTTGTATCATTTGTGAAATGAAGATAATGATATTGCTGCCAGTTACTTCACAAGGCTATAAGGATCAAATGAGATAATTCTTCTGAAAGTATTTTGTAAACCTTAATGTATATATAAATGTAACTTAGTATGTAAAATTGGTGATTGTATATAGCCCTTAGAGATATATTTATCTATTAAGAGTTATCAGTGTCTTAATGTAAATCTGGTTTATATCTGTGGAATATTTAAAAAAAAACAACTTGACTTAAGGGGAAGAGTTAATACGGTCCAGGCTGTTGCTTAGGAAGAGTGGTCTTTGAGTTCCAAAGAGAATTTAGGGAACCGAGGTCATAGGAGGGAGTATGGTCCCTGAGTGGAACATAAAATCAAAAGGTATTAATAAAAAAGGACGTTAGAGTGATTTTCCCAGAAATGCTTTGGTGATAATGCTTTTAGTGGTTTTTGTAAAAGACTAACTTGTTTTTTAAAGGATACTACAATGAGTGTTTAATGAAGTGTATTTAAAGTAAACTGCTTTATTTGGAGATGATACTCTTTCTACTTTTGGGGGAGAATGGGACATCACACTATTATTGTTTTCTAACACTCCTGTATTTTCCCCTGTTGTATTTTGGTATAAGGTAGATATAGTAAAATTTAACCATTTTAAGATTATTTATTTATTTATTTGACAGAGAGAGAGATCAAAAGTAGGCACAGAGGCAGGTAGAGAGAGAGGAGGAAGCAGACTCCCTCCTGAGCAGAGAGCCCGATGTGGGCCTCGATCCCAGGACTCTGAGATCATGACCTGAGTCGAAGGCAGAGGCTTCAACCCACTCAGCCACCCAGGCGCCCAAATTTAACCATTTTAATTGTACATTTTGAAGAGTTTTTACAGCTTTATATAGTAGTGTGTCCATTGTCATCATAGTCATGGCATAGAGCATTTCCATCATTCAAAACTTTTCATTTACCCTACCATCATACTCTGCTTCTGACAACCACTGATCTACTTTCTATCACTATAGGTTTGCCTTCCTGGACTATAATATAAAAAGAATCATACAATATATAGATTTTTTCTGTTGATCTTCTTTCACTTGTTCTGATATTCTTGACATTCACCAATATTTTTGTATCTGTTACTGGTTCGTTGCTTTACATTTTTGAGCAGTGTTTCCCTGTATGGATAGGCCTCATTTCATTTATTCATTTACCAGTTGACAGAGTTTTGGATTGTTTTCAGATTTGAGTTGCAATGAGTAAAGTTGCTATTAAGTTTCAAATACAAGTATTTCAATAAGCATATGTTTTTATTTCTCATGAGTAAACATATAAGGTTGGAATTGTTGGATTGTATTGTAAGTGTATGTTAACTTTATAAGAAACTGCCTCTTTCCAAGAGTAGTTAAATTTTGGAATTTCCATCAGCAATATTTGAGTGTTCCTTTTACTCCACAAACTTACCAACACTTGATATTATCATTCATTTATCTTAATCACTCCAGTGGGTGTGTGGTAGAATCTCTTGGAGTTTTAATTTGCATTTCCCTAATGATTAATGATAATTAGCATCTTTAAATGCGCTCTTTAAATGAAGGGTCTATTTAAGTTTTTGTCTGTTTAGATTGGGTTATTTGTATTCTTATTTTTGAGTTAGAAAGTTTCCTTATATTCTGAATGCAAATCTTTTATAGAGTAGATGTTTACCAAATATTTGCTGTAAGTTTATGTCTTGTATTTTCATTTTCTCAAGTGTCTTAACCTGATTATACTAAGTCCCACCCTCTCCCCCCTTGTGCTCTGGCAAAACTGTCTTTCTTAGCCAAGCTTGCCTCAGTTCCAGTGTGGTGGGACCCTTCCTCAGAATAAGCCCCTGCCCACACCATCTCTTCCAACCAGAGAGTTCTACAGGGCTTCAGTTCTATTGATAGTAGTATTAGACTTCATTTAATGAGCAGACCAGAATACACCTAGTTAAAATTTGTCACATTCTGGCCAGGATCAAACACTGCCCACTGCAGGCAAGGGGAACCTCTTCAGATAACTACCCTAATGGATAGAGCAGCCAAATAATAATAGCAGAGCTCAGAAAAAACATATCAGAGATACTCCCTGAAGTGCTAGGTCCTGGACAACATATCACCTCTTTTTCATAAGCACACTACACTCAAAGAAAATATAATGGGCTTTTCTAACATAGAGAAGAAGGCAGAGACTTAGACAAATGTCAACATGGAAGAATTCATTCCAAATGAAAGAACAAGGTAAGGTCATAGTCAGAGAGCTAAATGAAATAGATATAAATAACAAGACTGATAGAAAATTTAAAGAAGTAATCATAAAGATATTAGCTGGGCTTGAGAAAAGAATGAAAGACTCCCTTACCACAGAGATTAAAAGTTAAAAAATAATCATCCAGAAATGAAAAATGCAATAACTGACATTGGAAACAGGTTTGATTCCTTGGACACAAGGCTAGAAGAATCAGAACACATAAGTGTGATACAGACGACAAAGTAATGGAAAATAATGTATCTGAACAAAAGAGAGAAAGAAGAATTATATAATAAGAGACTAGACTTAAGGAACTCAGTGACTCCATCAAGCATGATATTCATATTATAGGAGTCCCAGAAGAAGAAAACAAAATAAGAGAAGAGAATTTATTTCAAGAAATAATAGAGAACTTCCCTAATCTGGGAAAAGAAAAAGACATCCAAATCTAGAAGGCATAGAGAACTGCCCTTAGAATCACAAAAGTAGGCCAACACCAAGACATATTGTAATTAAATTTACAAAATATAGTGATGAGAAAAAAAATATTAAAACAGCAATACAAAATAAATCCTTAACTTACAAGGGAAGACCCAGAAGTCTTGCTGAAGACTTCTCCACAGAAATTTGGCAAGCCAGAAGGTATGATACAGTCAATGTGCTGAGAGGGAAAAATATGCAGACAAGAAACGTTATCCAGCAAGGATCTAATTTAGAATAGAAAGAGAGATAAACAGTTTCCTAGATAAACAAAAACTAAAAGAGTTTGTAACCATTTGCCAGCCTTGCAAGACATATTAAAGGAGACCCTCTGAGTGGAAAGGAGCAATGAAAGGGATAAAGACAAGGAAGGAAGAGAGAAGATCTCCAGGAACATTGATGACAAAACAAGTAATAAAATGGCACTAAATGCATATCTATCAATAATTACTCTGAATGTAATAGGACTAAATGCTCCAATCAAAAGACATAGGATGTCAGAGTTGATGGAAAAACAAGACCCATCTATATGTTTCCTACAAAAGACTCATTTTAAACCTAAAGACTTGAAACTAAAATAATAATAATTATTATTTTGCCAGTTTTTAAAATATGTATCTGTCTGCAGATGATTTTAATATCAATCTACAGCATTATTTAGCTAGGTATAAAAACTACACAATATATAAATAACACTGTTGATATTGACATTTGTAGATTCTTTTCAATTTTCAACATCTTTTACAATAGTAAGTTATGTAAAAGTTACTGAGTTTTCTTAATTTGTATAGAAGTTTGGGAACTGTTATGCTTTTGATTAAAAGTCGTATAAATTCTTAGAAAAAAGATGAGCCAGTTTTTTGAACATGGACCCTTAAAAGAAGGTTATGTTTTATAACTTAATTCAATTGTTAAAGAATGTCTAAGTATGCTTAGAATTACATGGGACTTCAACTGTAAATTTTATAAAATTTAAAGGTAAATTAAGTATCTTTGAGGAAAATTTGTGGTTTTATGAAGATGTGATATAACTTTAAAATACATTAAATTTTAAAGTCTTGTATGAAAAATGAATATAAAATATCAGTAATCTTGTATTACTTTTAGAATTTATGGAGTTAAATAAACCCTATTACAAAAAAAATAAATATAAAGAAACAACTGAAAGTGAAACTTCACTGCAGATTGAAAGTTAAGAGAATGGAGAAACATTTATCATTCAAATGGATATCAAAAGATGCTGGGAATTAGCAATAATTACATCAGACAAAATAGACTTTAAAACGAAGCCTGTAACAAGAGATGGAGAAGAGCTTTATATTATAATAAAGGAGATAATCCCCTAAGAAGATCTAATAATTGTAAATATTTAGTACCCAAAACAGAAGCACTCAAATATATAATATAATCACAAGTATAAAGGGACTAATTGACTAATACAATAATAGTAGAGGACTTTAACACCTCACTTACATCAATGGTAGATCATCTCAACAGAAAATTAACAAGGAAACAATGTCTTTGAATAACACCCTGGACCAGCTGGACTTGAGAGATATATTCATATATTCCATCCTAAAGCAGAATACACATTCATTTTTTTTTTAAAGACTTAATTCATTTATTTGACAGAGAGAGAGATCACAAGTAGGCAGAGAGACAGGCAGAGAGAGAGAGGAGGAAGCAGGCTCCCTGCTTATCAGAGAGCCCAAATTGGGGCCTGGATCCCAGGACCTTGAGATCATGAGATTATGACCTGTGCTGAAGGCAGAGGCTTAACCCACTGAGCCACCCGGGAGTCCAATACACATTATTTTCAAGTGTATATGGGACACTCTCCAGAACAGATCGCATACTAGGTCACAAAATAGGCCTCAAAAAGTACAAAAAAACTCTGAGATTATATATTTTCTGACCACCACACTTGAAGTCAACCACAAGAAAAAATCTGGAAAGATCACAAATATACGGAGGTTATACATCATGCTACTAAAGAATGAATGGATCAACCAGAAAAATCAAATAAGTTAAAAAAAAATACATAGAAGCAAATGAAAATGAAAACACAATGGTCCAAAACCTTTGGGATGCAGCAAAAACAATCCTAAGAGGGAAGTAATGATAATATAGGCCTACCTCAAGAAGCAAGAAAATTTCAATCTAACTTGCACATAAAGGAGCTAGAAAAAGAATAAAAAACAAAGCCTAAAGCCAGTGGATGGAGGGAAATCATAACTATTAGGACAGAAATAAATGATATAGAACCAACAACAATAAAGCAATAAAGAATCAGTAAATCCCTAGCCATGCATATCAAAAAGAAACAGAAAGGACTGAATAAACAAAATCATATATAAGAGAGGAGATATAACCACCAGTATCAGAGAAATGCAAACAGTTATAAGAAAATATTATGAAAAACTATGTATCAACAAATTGGATAAACTGGAAGGAATGGATAAATATCTAGAAATATATAAACTACAAACTGAAACAGGAAGAAATGGAAAACTTGAACAGACCAATAACCAGCACAGAAATTGAATTGGTAATCAAAAATTTTCCAATAAACAAAAGTCCTGAGACAGATGCCATCATAACAGAATTCTACCAAACATTTAAAGAAGAGTTAGTACCTTTCCTCAAACTATTCCAAAAGTAGAAAAGGAAGGAAAACTTCCAAATTCATTTTGTGAGGCCAGCATTACCCTGATACCAAAACCAGATAAAGACTCTGCTTATAAAAAGGACTACAGGCCAATATTCCTGATGAACATGAATGCAAAAGTTCTCAATAAAATACTAGTAAACCAAATCCAATAATATCTTAAAAGAATCTTTCACTATGATCATGTAGGATTTATTCCTGGGCTGCAAGCATGGTTCAATATTTGCAAATCAACTGGTATGATATATCACATTAAGAAAAGAAAAGATAAGAACCATATGATCCTTTCAATAAATACATCATCCATCATGATGGATGCATGATGCAGAAAAAGTACAATGTCCATTCATAATAAAAAACTTTAATGAAGTGAGGTTGAAGGGAACATACCTTAACATAATAAAGACCACATGAAAAATCCACATCTGATATTACCCTTAATGGAGAAAAACTGAAAGATTTTCTTCTATGGTCAGGAACAAGACTGCGATATTCACTGTCAAAACTGTTATTTAAATAGTATTAGAAGTCTTCTCCACAGTAATCAGACAACACAAAAGAAGTAAAAAGCATCTATACTGGCAAGGAAGAAGTCAAACTTTCACTGTTTGCAGATGACATGATACTCTATAGAAAACTCAAAAGACGCCACTGAAAAGCTGCTAGAACTAATACACAAATTCAATAAAGTCACAGGATACAAAATCAAGTACAGAAATCTGTTGCATTTCTGTACAGCAATAATGAGGCAGCAGAAAGAGAAATCAAAGAATCGATCTCCTTTACAAGTAACCAAACCAGTGCTGCCTGGGTGGCTAGTCAGTTGAGTATCTGACTCTCAGCTCAGGACATGACTTGGGTCATGAGATCAAGGCCTGAATCAGGTTCCATGCTCAGTGGGGAGTCTGCTTGAGATTCTCTCTCTCTCTCTCCTGCTTCCCCTGACCCCTCCCCAACCTAAAATAAATAGATAAATAGATAGATAAACAAATAAATAAATAAGTAAGTAAGTAAGTAAGTAAGTAAGTAAGTAAATAAATAAATAAATAAATAAATTCTTGAAAAAAAATCTATATATACACAGGGGTGCCTGGGTGGCTCAGTCAGTTAAGCATCTGCCTTAAGCTCAGGTCATGATCTCAGGGTCCTGGGATCCAGCTTGATGGCAGGCTCTGTGTTCAGTGGGGAGTCTGTTTCTCCCTTTCCCTCTGCCACTCCCCTTGTTTATTCTCTTTCTCTCTCTCTGTCAAATAAATAAATAAAATTTTTAAAAAAATAAAAAAAAATGCAACTGCACCCAAACCCATAAGATCCCTGAGAATAAACCTAACCAAAGAGGTGAATGACCTGTTGTATTCTGACAACTAGAGAACACTTATGAAAGAAATCAAAGAGAACACAAATAAATAAACAAACATTCCAAGCTCATGGATTAGAAAAGATTTTATTTGTCAGAGACAGAGCACAAGCAGGGGGAGCATCAGACAGAGTAGGCAGAGCAGGCTAAAGTCAGGATTTTTATATGTCTAATACCTCCTCTCCAAGTTTTTAGTAAGTAATCTTTTCAGGAAATCAATTTCTCTTATCTCTTTCCCTTTCTATCTCTCTGTCCCTCTCTCCCACCTATCTATCCATCTATGGATCTATCTTCTATCTAAAAATAGTAAATATCCCGAAAGCAACATAGAATTCACATATGTGATTCTCTGATCCCCCAAACACTAACAAATATAAAGGACATCCATGAATTATTGAACAAGGAACTGTGGAATAGAAAATAGACCACATATCATTTGTACTCAAGATTTAAACAGTGAATTAAATGATTTAAGCCCTGAAATGAGGTCAATGCACTGAAGAGATACCCATCCATTCATTAAAAACCAATGTTAAATGTTACTCTTGCGCATTTGTGATACATACTTGAAAAGAAATAGACTGAAAAAAACCACTTTATTAAAGCTCCTTTTAAAAGCAGGATGTTTTTACTTGTCTTAAATGTAGATGTGAGAAATATATATCCTATTAATAGATGATTGAAATTTATTTGATAAATGAATAAAGGTAGACATTATCTCGAAAAGCTCATGTATGATAAGATCTTGATGAACTTTGTTTTACATCAAGAAAACTTTCAGTTGATACTGACCAGCAATGTGGTTTTAATACAAACAACTGCAACTAAAGTTAATAGAGAATTCAAGAGGTAAAGCACTGAGTTGAAGTATAGCCTTAATGCTTTAATAATCTCCTGATACAGGAAACGTCTAGAAATAGCGAAAATATTAAAGTTTTCTGGGGTATTTCTAATTATATTATTGGGTCCTCTTAAAGCAGCCTCAATACTGAGATCTGGTGTTTTGTTTAATTTCTGAAAGGATTTTAGATTAATCAAACTGGTCTCAAGCTTCCTAAGCTTCGATGAAACCTAACAAAGTACCTACCCATATATTTATGAGTTCAGGGTATCCACTTTCTATATCATGAAAATAATTAAATAAGTATTAAAAACTAGAACCTAGTAGAATATGGAAATATCAAAATTAAGACATAGTTTATTAAAGTTCAGAGTCCAATACCATTAAAATATATAGATTTCTCCTACTGTTTGAAGGCAATCTTTTCCTTTTGCATTGCTTTTATGGAGCTGGGTGTGAATGTATATATCACTATCTACTTTCAAGGAATTCAATCAGTTATTTCCCATTAGCTTGATTAACTTTTCTTGACATGCTCCTATATGCCACATTCTTCAAAGGCAATGTTAAAAGGTATATTGAAATATCATAAGAAAAATAATACAGTCTGAATCTTATAAATTGGAGAACATGTAAAAAAGTGAAATAATACTAATAAATTTTTATATTAATGCCAACAACTCGGCCATAATTAATTCATACAGTGATGTATCCATTGTTTTCTCATTTTAATTCAATGCCATCAGAAGTGGCTTAGCCTAATAGCACATAAGAAAATAGTAGCCCTTAAATGCATGAAACTCATTCCTTATTAATTTTCTACATTCTAACTTATTTTATCTCCTTCATTGCTCCAGTCCAACACTTTTAGCGACCATAAACATTTGAAGCCTAGGAAGAATGTGTATGAATCAATAGGCAGGCAGAATTGGAGGAAAAATACTGATGATCAAGTTGTACAGTAACTATCCTTCAGTTAAGAAAACTTCATTTCAAAGCTCCCTTCTGTTCAAGAACAGTGAGGGGAGAAAAAGATGTTAATGTGTTTGGATTACATTAAAGTTTTAAGATTAACTAAAAGAAAGGGAGGGAAAAAGTGCTAATGGCAAGAGCACACGGAAGAGGCATTATTATATTACTGCTAATGCACATAAAACATTGACTATTAAAATAGGATGACAGTTTTACATCCTATTAAATATATCAAAGCTGTGCTTCAATTACAAATCCTTTTATATGCATGTTTTAACAAATATGTCTTTGATAATGGAATGTAGCTGCAACTTCTTAAATGCTAAACACGAGCTACACTATATAATACAGTGCCAAAGAAAAAAATTACCACTAGGAGGTAACCATATTTTGAGATCTCCCTTTTTTTAAATATATATTATGAATTTTCAAGTGAGCAGCTGGGCAGCAACTCAATTTAAGAGCCCGGGCCTCTGAGCTTGTGATGGTTAACAGTGATGTGTTGTGCTATTATTTTCACATGGTTATTTGTGGAAATAAATTATGTCCTTGAGATGGTATATAAATAGAAAGCACTTGATCATATTTGTCTATGATCTTATTTGTGAAATAACTGCAACAACTCTATTAAAAACCTAGATCGTGAAATAAATTATCATAGAAATTAACAAACTTTTCATCTTGAATGACACAAGCATTAGTTTTATGGAAATTTCAAATACCTTAGTTTTCAAATTCAGTACAGAATCTCTAAGCTGTATAATTATGGTTTTCTTACCTGATTAAAAATGGCTGGACAAAAATACAAGCAGTGATTTTTTTTTTAATTGGCTACTAGTAGTGAGTAAAAATGGTAAAGAGAATATGTCTATTAAGAAGAAGTTGATTTTTGAATGATTACTTGACATGAAATGAAAGAATTATATATTGACCACTAAAAATACTGCTTTTTAGCAAAATCCAATCGTTGTTTTCACAATTTAACCTATGAACCAGTCTTTTTCTTAAGGAATCATAATCTATGCATACAAATGTGTGTTTTTTCCCATGGAAATTGAAAATAATCTATTAAATCTAATTGCTTCATTTTCTCTTTAGTGTCATAAAATCCAGCCAAATTAATTACTCATTTAGCTTATCTTTTCTGAACTGCTTTTTTCCCCTTCTCTTACTCCTACTAGTCTTCAATTTTTGACTTTTCCAGGGTTGGAGTTTGAAGGAAAGGAAAGCAGCTAAAGGGCATGGAATTTTCTTAATGTATGCTTTCGAGAGCTGGTGTTGCACTTTCTGGTCTTGAAAGTTGTTGAAATTTGACTCTTTTTCTGGAGGAGCAGTTTTGTAAATTCTTCTAAGACAACTCCCTCAAATGACTACTTGATATACGTGATAATTTCTTTGTGGGTCCTTAAGACTTGTCTTTGGTCCTATGTCCAATTACTAATGTCTCTTATTTTTAAGGTCCCATCAGTCAGCTATCTGCACTTAAGGTCCACATTTTGTTGATGGGAAACTCCTCCCTCATTTTCTGCCCTAAACATTCTGTGTGTGCTAGATAATTCAACCTAGTAAAAAACATCATAATTTTACTTTAAATTACTCACTTTCCTCTTTGTGTTGCGTGTCCCTTAGATTTATCAGTGAGGAGTCATATGTCAGTTCACTGAGCCCCCATAATTTCAAGAGACACTAATTAACCCCTCCTAGTTTTTACCTTTACTCTCTTGGTGAATTTATGCTGAAGACAGAATAAATATCTCTCCTCCTGTAGTGGCCAACAAAGAAAAATTCATTAAGTTGTGATTGTAAATCACTTTTGGAACTAAACTTAAAAAAGGTATTTAAGAGAGTTTTTTTTTCCCTCTCCCCATTAAAAATATGGCCATGGGAACACCCTCCCCTCCCAAAACCACCACAAAGATACTAGGTCCCAATCCTTAAGGAAAAGTATATTTGCATTTATAATTAGGTTAAGGATTATCAGATGGAAAGATTATCTTGGGTTATCTAGATGGGCCCTATATGAATTCAAAAATATCCAAAAATACCAAAGGGATATTTGACACACATATTGAGGCAAAGGCAATGCAAAAACAGAGAACAGAGAGAGATTTGAAATGTTGGTCTTAAAGATTGGAATAATTTGGTCACAGGCTAAAATTATGCTGTGGCTACCAGAAACTGAAGGAGACAAGGTTTAGATTTTCCCCTAGAGCCTCCAGAGAGAGCATACCCCTGCCAACACCTTGATTTTGACCTGATATACTGATTTCAGATTTTTGGTCTTTAGGACTGTGAGAGATTAAATTTCTATAGCTTTAAACTATCAAATTCACTATAGTTTATTACAGTGGCTATAGAAAAATGATACAGCCTGAAAAGAAGTTTCACATGCTTTTCTTTGCACACATAGTTTTGACATTTGATGATTGGTGATACAGTGTGCTTTGCTTCAGTTGTCTCAATGCTTTTTACTTGACATTAGCTCTGAAAGACATTTTAGTAGCTATAAAAATCATCAATATCAGAAGCAAGTCTGAATCATTATAGTTTTAAAACATTTTAAAGATATGGTTTTAGACTATTACATTTTTCTATACCATACAGAAATATGTTAACTTTCAAAAGGATGGTCTTAAAGTCTTTATTTCTACTGAGGACAACCAAAAATTTCCTTTTTATCTGAAAGAAAAAAGAAAAAAAATGTCTTTGGGACATTTTGAAACATGATTTGGCCTACCAAAAAGATTTTTTTTTTTTTCATACAAATGAAGTGAAACTCTGTGATCAAAGTCCTGGAGCTACCATTATGAAAGTTCCTGAAGAGTTGTAAGCTTTCTTGGCTAAATTACTGATATTAACAAGAATCAGGGAGCTTAACTGACTTTCCAAAGCTAAACAGGTGCTTTATAAAACAGAGTTAGGATAAAAACTTCTTCAGTATTCACGAAAATTAAAATATGCAAATACTCCATAACTCTTTCAAGAATATAACCATCTATGGCAGTGACTTGACCCATTGCTTTTTATTATTATTAAAACAAAACCTCTATAAAAATGTTGATTTTGCCAAAGATAAATTCATCAAACGTAGAATAAAAAACAATTCAGTACAACAGGAGATGAACTCAGAAACCTTGAAATACAGTATTGAGAGAAGCCTGGCCAAACCTGAAAAAAACCATGCACCGAGGACATCTGAATTCCATTTTAAAAATTGTATCATTACAAGTCAGGATTTTCATGTCAACTACCAAATCAATCAATCAATCAAATAATTTATATTCCCTTTACACATACTAATCATATTATTTAAATAAGGAAAAGCAGCATCCCCAATATTTCTATAGAAAATGAAATTTAACCTGCCTTTCTACTTGGAATATCTTGTTAATGTTACTAGAATATAATTTTTAAACATCTTTTAATTGTATCTCAAAATAGTGGGTTTATTTTGAAATCCTATGAGTTTTATGTTACTGCATTAAAAATATTCTTCTACGGAGGGGTGCATGGGGATGACTAGCATGTGAGAGGGCCCATGACCCCTACTCTAGCTCCTGTGTTCAGAATAAAATGAAGGAAGGTAGCAAAGGAAGATACAGGAATGACAGGCTGTTAGGGCCACAGTCTAGTTGAGAGATGATGCAGTTGGGTCCACGGATATATTAGTGGAAGTGGCGAGAAGTGTTTCTATTGTTCACATTTTTGGAAGATAGAGCTAACAGGATTTTCTGACAATATCTTTTTCTTTGTTGTTGATTACTGGATTATTTTTTTCTGGGTATTGCTATCTTTTCTATTGAACTTTCAATCATCTAGATCTGTATTAATCTTTTTATAAACTAGATACAAATCCTTGAGTTACATATAGAAAGTGTCTTCCTCCAGTCTTTTGGTATGTCCTAACTTCTTTATGTTGCTTTTATTTGCACAAATTTATCTTTTTATTTTGTGAAATCCCAACATACTAATAGTTTAACCTATACTTTATATACATTTCTTATTGTGAAGAACCTCTCTGTTCCAGGCCAGCATTGTAAAGATTTATATCATAGATTTTCTTCTACAGTTTTTACACCTTAGGTCTGTTTTCTATCAAGAATTGATTATTACTTGTGGCATGATATAGTTTTTACATATTTTTATATGAAAAGTAACTTTTTTGTTTAGTTCTATGTCAGGTGTTAAGTTTCTATGTTAGTATGAGCCAATTTTCATTGATCAATATGATTTTTAGTATGTCATTTTATAGCTTTATAATCTCTGATTTTTGATAAGGAAATTACCTTTTCCTTTTCTGTTTTTTTAAAAATTGTATGCTTTTATTCAGTTATATGAAATTCAGAATCAATATTCTGACAAATTTTGTGAAAAAATTTAAAATTGTCATTGACATGAAGAGAAGTTGTAGATTTTTACTTTGGAAAAAATGATGTATTTATAATACTTATTTTCCCATCAATGAATATAATATATCTCTTCACATTTATACTTTATTTTTAGTATACATTTATTTTAGTTAACATTTTATAGTCTGTATATGGAAATCATTTCATTTTTAGGTTGTGCTGACATACCCTCAAGTATTCATAGAGATTTGTGAATGGAAATTTGGATTGTTTCTAATCTTTAGTCACAATAATCATTTTAGAAACATCATTTCAGAATTTATCAAGTTTAAATTTGATTTTGATTCCTAGAAATTTGGTTAATAGTGTGAAATAGTGAATATGTAATTGTGCTGTTTTTTTGCCAATTCCCTGTGTGTGTGGTTTACAACCATTTTGCATTCCACTGCCCTGTGGTAGAGTTTCTGTATTCCTACAGTCTCACTAACAGTGGTACTATTGAAAGGTTGAGTTTTTACAAATCTGATAGATCTGGGATGTTAAATTTAAGTCTATTTTTAACTTGCAGTTCTCTTCTTATAAAAGATTTTATGTGCCTAATTACTTGTTTATGCTATTTTGAATATCTATCTCTGTGACTTGATTACTTATATATTTTATCCATTTTTATTTAGTAGTTTGGGGCTTTACTATCTCATTTTGTCACTTAAGTATTTATCAGACTTTAGTATTAGTCCTATCTAGTTTTAAGTATTATAACTTGCAAGTAACTTTTCCTATTTTGTCATGCCATTTTGAATTTAGTTTGTGGTATTTACATTTTAATTTACTTTGCCTTGCAAAAAAATGACCAATAGATTTTTTCAAAGGCTAATTAATTAACTTAGATCATACATATTTACTAATTAAATAATCGGTTTCTATAACTCTTGGATATCTTTTTTTTTTCCCAAAGATTTTATTTATTTACTTGAGAGAGACAGAGAGAGAACCTGAGTGGAGAGAAGGAAAAGCAGACTTCCTGCTGAGCAGGGAGCCTGATTCAGGGTTCAGTCCCAGGACTCTGACTGAGATATGTCCTGAGCCAAAGGCAGACGCTTAAACAGCTGAGCCATCCAGGCACCTGTTGGGTATCTTTTTGGAGTGTCTATTCTATTTCATTTGTTTTTCTATCTGTCTATAAACAAAGTCTATATGGATTTAGTAGTAGAGGCTTTATAAAATATTTCAATCTCTGCTTTACCAACTCCTCCAATACTGTTTTTTCCTTTTATTTATTTATTTTCTGATTAATGAACACTGTTTCAGGTTACACTGAATTTTGTAATAGCATTTTGCTTCATGTGGAGAAACAGAAGTGAATACTCTTACTGTGATCATTATATATTTACAAGCTAATAAGAAAAAATGAAATCTTTAGGATGTGAGGCTTCTTGTCCAAAAATATGGTATCTCTTTCATTTGTTTATCTCTTCTTTTGTGCGCCTAAGGTGTGTTCTAAGCATGTAGTCCTATCATCATAAAAGTTTAGCCTATTTCTTCTTAACTTTATGCCTGTATAGTTCAGCAATTTTGTTGCCATTGCAAATGGAAATGTCATTTCTGATAAATGATCTGAACAGTCCTTATTTGTTACATATGTTCCTTATTAGTTTTATATGTTAATTTTCCTAAATTGTAATATGAAAGCTTGACTTTATTAAATTATTTCATTATAACAGGTTTCTCAATTGGTTATTTTGATTTTATAAATAGATAATATCTAAATTATCACTTGCATAGATACATATAAAACATCTCTCTATTAATAGAGGTACCCATATGCACATGGTCAAATTCTATTTTATCAAGTGTTTTTATGATGGATGGGTCTTACATTTAATGGAAAGGAGTGAACATTATTACATTATTATATATGTTTTAATTTTTGTAATAAAATACTTTCATGGAGATATTAAGGTAGTAACTCAATCAAATTCAGTTTGTGAACTGTACCTGGAAAATATATAATTTGATTTAATTTCTGAATAAATAACTATTTTCAATATGTGTAATGATAGTTCTTTTTCCCTTAGTAATCTCACCCACACATTTACTTAGGATGGTGATAATATCTCTCTTTATTATCTGCTTTCCTGTACTGAAAAAAAGCTCTCAGAGAGCAAAAACTTTTATCTATTTTTTTCACTACTAATACACCATTTCCTAAAAAAAAAAAAAAAAATGACAGAGAGAGTAGGCACGAAAATTTTGTTAATGAAGAAAGGTTCATCCATGAGGAAACTTTATTTTAATTTTAGATAAAATGCCTAAAAATATATTTCTTGTTATGATAGAGACTTGAAGAACCATATATGTGATTTTCATAGTAAAATCCTTTTCTTATCTCCCTTTCTCATCTTTTAAATACATTCCCATTCTTAACATCTCCAGCATTTTTGCCTCTAAGCTTTCCAGTAGAAAGACTATATACCCTTTTACCTTTAAAATACACTTCATGATCTCTAACATTTTAGAGGCAAAAAAAGAATAACTAGGAGAATGACCTTAAAATATCTTTCGGACTATCCCCAAGGAAAAACAATATATGACATTTACTAATAAGTGTAGGAATTAGAACTTTACATGATACATATTGATAAATATTAGAATAGCACCTAAAAAGAAAAAAAAAATATATGATAGGTTGATTATAGAAATAGACTTGTAGCCTTATAAGGAAATTTAATAATGTTATATTGTTATTTTCATCTTAATTTTTTAGAAAGCAGATTATTTTAATGGTCACAATAATTTGTGTTAAATTAGTTTCCTTTCAAGCAGGCCCTTTGGCATAATGATAGATCTGTTTTTCAAAGCAGCATTATGTTTACCTTCTAATATTATTTTATAGAAGCAGAACTTTTCATAAGATAATATACCGTTTTTTTTTTTTTTCTGTTAAGCAAAATGTGCTCATAGCATTTCACAGATATTAGTAACAACCAGAGTAATGACCATTAACAAATTCAGGCATTAAAGATCTAAAGAAAAGATTAAAGATACTTAATTGTGACAAAAATAATTTGAGAGAGAAAAATCAAATTTTATATGTGCATGTCAGAAGAATAACAAAAAGAAACAAGCTTTGTCAAAAACCAGCAGTGAGTCATTATGCACATGTAAATATTTATTTTTAGTTTACTTTGGTTATATTCTTACTAGTAAAATAATATGATGTTTTCTGAATAGTCACCTAAAGTTTCTCTGATTTATATGTATAAATTTGCATGATATATGGGAGGGGGGAAAAACAGTCAAAGAACAGTTGTTTATAAGACTCTAGTATAGTTAGAACCCTGTAAATCTCAATATGCACTTTTCTAGCCTATAGTTTTTAAGAAGGCAAAAGGCAGAAATTCGAAACTACTCTAAAGTTATAGGAAAACTGTAAGATTGAATCATTAGATCTCCACTTATAGATAAAATTTTACCAGTATATATTTCCCAAACAAACCAATTTCAGAGATGTCTATATGTTCAATTTCAGATGTATTGTTAAGTTAGGTTATGATATGATATTTAAGGTGCATTCAAGTCATATAGTTTGTGTTTCTGATTCAAAAGATACCATATCCAGAATTACCATTATTGATACTGTTCATCATATGATATACATAATACAATTTAAAAATTATATACTGCACAAAATTCCTATGAGAGATGGTTCATTATTTACAGTAGTACTTTCTAAAAAACAAAACAAAACAAAACAAAAAAAACCCCAACAAAACAAAACAAAACATAGTCTCTTGTCAAGAGTTAGATCTTCACCGGTTAGACTCCAGAGCAAAATAGAAAAAGGCGATGAAGAGAAAGAATACTTTGTGAAACCACTTTCTCGTACAGCCAGTACCAGGAATCTTTTGAAGGCTACATAGTAGAAAAAGCAAAGCAAGTGACAAAGACAGTGTCAGTTATCTCATTTCTCTGATTCTTTCTTTTAGCATACTCATAAGTACATACATATATACACAAAAAAGATAAAGTTCTTTGGATGATTTAGACAGGTTGCATTTAGTTATTAGATACTATTTCCAAGAGGGTTCTCTTTGACTGCTAATGCATGTGAGCCTTGTTTGTGTACTCATAATAGAGAAAGTCCTCAATACTTTTAGAGGAAAAATTAAGGGCTAAAAGTCCAAGTGCCATTCTGTAAACCAGTCAGTTTTATTTCTTTATTTTTTACATGTGGGGGAAAGTAAACACAATTTTTAGCACTGAAATAATAACTGTTCTGATGGTACCTGGTTGGTGCAGTCAGTTAAGCATCCGACTCTTGGTTTCTGCTCAGGTCATGTTCTTGGTGCCCTCGGAACAAGCCCCACATTGGGCTCTCCTCAGCATGCAGTCTTCTTGAGATTCTCTCTTCCTTTCCCTCTACCCTTCTCACACATGCTCTTCCCCCTTTCTCAAATAAATGAATAAATATTTAAAAATAAAATAACTCTTCTGTATTGAACATGTTATTTATTTTTATCTTTGTCCTAGATACTTATTCTAATGCATTTACTTTCTGTTTCTAAGTACTTTGTCTCATCATACTTACTCAGTTTATATTGAGTTTCCACTGATACTGTTACATAATTGATGTCTATTTCATTTACCTAACTTCCCCTCCACATTTGCTATGTGGGTGTATACAGCTAGTATACATATGCAATGATATGGACAAAATATAAAAAAAAAAATCTCTAACACAAACGGTTTTTCCTCTTTCCTTTAAAGGAACTTCATTTAGGTTGTTTAATTTTCATTTCTAAATATACATAGAATTTTATATTCTCAAAAAGTCCAATTCTCTCTTCAATCTCCTAAACTATAAATTTTCTCAAATAGAGAAAGTGGAGCATGTAGACCAGACCTTTTAATAGAGAAAACCTTATTCATATTTACAGAGTTGTATAAAAAATGAACAAATGAAGTATCTATATCCCTCTGACTGTGACTCTCGGGAAAGTAAATGTTTTTATTTGAAATAGCTATAATTTACTAATAGCTAAAGTAGCTAGAAATTTGAGCCAGTCCCTCTCGGTGTTCCTTCCTGGTACAACTTAATACTGCTCTGTGACCCCTCACTGGATATTGGTATTCCTGGATTATCTCCATTCCTAGATTATCTCCACTGTATGTAATACAATTCAGAATTGAAAAAGACTGAGGATCAATCATATTCCAATTTTCTCAACCTATCTATAAAGAGATGGAAGTACATAGAACTTAACTAAAATAAAACACATCCCATTTAGAACCTATGTCTTCCAGTTACACTCTGCTCTTTTCCTCACCACCTCACATTTCCTCTTAAAATTTGGGATTTCTGGATTCTTCTACTTCTAATCTTGAGTATGTCATATAAACAGAAGGCAATTACAATGTCCATCTGAAAGTAGGGATGATTTAAATTTTAAGTTTCTACTTATTAAACATTGCTGCTTATGAAGTATAAAATAACTTTTAACACTGTTTCCCAATGTTGGAAATCCATTAATTGGAAGAAAAACATGAACAAATGAAAATTATGAGTAATAAACAGACTGAAAATGAACAAAAGGAATGAATAAATTTAACAATATCTTAAGAAATAAAATCTGGGGCACCCAGGTGGCTCAGTTGGTTGGGCGGCTGCCTTCGGCGCCAGTCATGATCCCGGAGTTCCTGTATTGAGACCCGCATCAGGCTCCCTGCTCCTTGGGAAGCCTGCTTCTCCCTCTCTCACTCTCTCTGTTTGTGTTCCCTCTCTGGCTGTGTTTCCCTCTGTCAAATAAATAAATAAATAAATAAATAAATAAATAAATAAATAAATAAATAAATAAAATCTTTAAAAAAAGAAATAAAATCTGTCCTTATTCCTTGGTCTATTAAATAATACAAGTTCAAAAACAAAAACAAAAAAAGTCACGAAGTATTTATGTTCAAAAACAAAACAAGAGGTATCCTACTGGAGCAATGCACACTTTCTAACATCAAGATTTCATTTTTTAAATGTGTCTCAGAATTGAAGCATTCACAACAGATGGCTGCATAAATAGTAGATATTTCTATAAGTAATGACAAAATCTTTCCACTCAGTTTCATTTGTGTTTTTCATACATTTTAAAAGTATGAACATATGAAAACATAACTTAGATAAATTTCCCATCAAAACAGTGTGACACTAGAAAATAAAAATCCACCTTGCTGCATCTATTTGAAGAAAATGAAACTATAAAATTAATTCTGGAGAAAGAACATTAATTAAGTACATGAAATTCTCTCTCTGGTCCTCAGAAACCTTAGTTTAAAGAATGTCCAAAGGAGGAATTTTTCCAACAGTAAATAACACATGACCAATTACTGATAATAACAAGGGGGTAATGAAGATATTTTCTTTTGATATTGTATTGTACTCTCCCTCCATATCATGGAGAGTGATGGGGAATATTAGATGATATTCCCTGTCATAGTTCTCAGGATACAAAAATGAATTTTTACTTTGCCAGTGTCTGGATTATGTGTAAACTCCACACCCTGTCCTACAGAAAATTTTCACTTTGATTTTGTAACTGAAGAATGATTGACCTACCACACTGCATTTGTATCAGGGGAACAACATAGTTATTCAATACTTTTATACACTATGAAATGTTCACAATAAGTCTAGTTACCACCAGTTATCATACAAAGTTGTTACAATATTAACTATGTTCCCTGTGCTATATGATTGTATCCCAGTCTCATTACTTTGCAACTGGAAGATAGCAAGTCTTAATCCCCTCAACTGTGTTGTCCATTCCTCCATTGCCCTACTCGCTGGCAACTGTCAGTTCTCTGTACCCACAAGTCTATTTTGTTTTGTTTTGTTTTGTTTTATAGATTCAATATAACTGAAGTCATATGGTATTTGCTTTCTGTGTCTGACTTATTTTATTTAGCAGAATCTAGTTTCATTCATGTTGTGACAGGTAGCAAACATTTATTTTTTATGGCTGAGTAATATTCCTGTGTGTGTGTTGCAAAATTAAATTATTTTAATAATAATAAAAATATTATTTTTATTATAGAGTAAGAGCACTCAAGCCAGGGAGAGGGGCAGAGGGAGAAGTTGGGAAGCAGACAACTGGCTGAGTGTGGATCCCCACATGGGGCTTGATCACATAACCCCAAGATCATGACGTCAGCTGAAACCAAGAGTCAGACATTTAACCAACTGAGCCACCCAGGTTCCCTGGCAACTTCATTATCATTCATCAATTGATGAAATTTCATCAATTTCTTCTGCTGACTAGCTTGCTTTTGTATGTTGCATATTGTAAACAATGCTGTGATAAGCAAAGGGATTGCCTATGTTTTTTAGAATTAATATTTTCTTTTATTCAAGTAAACACCTTGAAATGGAATTGCAGGATCGTATGGTAGTTCTATGTTTAACTCTTTGATGTTTTCCATAGTGGCTGCACCAATTTATATTCTCACCAACCAGGTATAAGGGTTCCCTTTTTCTACATTCTCACCAACATTGTTATTTCTTGACTTTGTGGTACTAGCATTATTACTTGGTGAGAGGTGATATTTTCTTGTGATTTAGAACTATATCAAACTAAAAAGTTTGATTTGCATTTCCCTGATGGTTACTGATGTTAAACATCTTTTCAAGTGTCTGTTGGTCATCTGTAAGCCTTCTGGAAAATACCTTCTTTGGAAAATATCTGTTCACATCCTCTGCCCATTTTTTAATTAGATTTTTATATTGAATTTTAAGAGTTCTTTATATATTTTGAATATTAACCCTTTACTGGATATATCATTTGTAAATATCTTCTTCCATTCAATAGTTGTCTTTTCTTTTCTGGGGTTGGTTGCAGAATAGAGAGAGAGAGAATCTTTCTCAACACGTGGGGCTCAATTTTACAACCATTAGATCATGCCTTGAACCCAAATTCAAGAGTTGGACTACTTTTTTTTATAAAGATTTTATTTATTTACTTGACAGAGAGAGAGAGAGAGATCACAAATAGACAGAGAGGCAGGCAGAGAGAGGAGGGAGGAGGCTCCCTGCTGAGCAGAGAGCCTGATGAGGGCCTCGATCCCAGGACCCTGGGATCATGACCTGAGCCGAAGGCAGAAGCTCTAACCAACTGTGACACCCAGGTGCCCCTGATTTTACTTTTTTTTTTTTTGATGGTTTTCTTTTCCATGCAAAATCTTTTTAGTTCGATATATTTCCATTTGTTTATTTTTGCTTTTGTTGTCCTTGCCTGAGGAAATATATCCAAAAAAAAAAAAAAAAAAGAAAAAGAAAAATACTAAAACTAATGTCAGAAAGCTTACTGTTTAAGTTTTCTTTTGAAGTGTTATGGTTTCAGGTCTAATATTCAAGTCTTTAATCCATTTTGAGTGTATTTTTGTATATGGTATAAGAAAGTGGCCCATTTTATTCTTTTACATGTATCTGTCCAGTTTTCCCAAAAATGTTCATTGAAGAGACTTTCCTAGTGTATATTCTTATCTCCTTTGTTCTGGATTAATTAATCATATAAAGATGGGTTTATTTCTGTGGACTAATTTTGTTCTATTGTTTTATGTGTTTTGTGTGTGTGCTACTGCCATACTTTTTTGATTACTACAGCCCTGTAGTATGGTTTGAAATTAAGGGGTATGATACTTCCAGCTTTGTTCTTCCTTAAATTTGGTTTAGCTATTCAGGATCTTTTGTGGTTCCATACAAATTTTAATATTCTAATTCTGTGAAAAGTGTCACTGGTATTTTGATAGGAATTACACTGAATTTGTAGATTGCTTGTTTAGTGTGGACATTTTATCAATATTGCTTCTTTTAGTCCATGAGCACAGTATATCTCTCCATTAGTGTCAGTTTCAGTGAATTTCATCAATTTCTTATAGTTTTCCGTGTACTTGGTAAAATTTGTTCCTAGGTAAAAATCTGTTGGTATGTTGGTAAAATTTGTTTGGCAGAATTTGTAAATTCTTGGTAAAATTTGTTCCTAGTGTTTTATTCTCTTTGGCGCAATTGTAAATAGTTTTCTTAATTTAGTTCAATAGTAGCATATAGTTCAATAGTAGTATATAGAAATGCAAAAGAATTTTGTTTATTATTCTTTTATCCTGAAACTTTACTGACTTCATTTCCTAGTTTTGAAAAGTTTTGGGTACAGGTTTTAGGGTTTCTGTATATTATCATGTCACCTGCAAATAGTCACAGTTTCACTTCTTTTCTAATTTGGATGAATTTTATTTCTTTTTCTTATCTAATTGCTGTCACTAACACTTCAATGATATGTTAAATGAAAGTACTGTGGGTGGGTATCCTTGTCTTATTCCTAATCTTACAGGGAAAGCTTTCCTCTTTTCACCATTGAGTATGTTGTTAGCTATGGATTTGTTAAATATGGCCTTTATTATTTGAGATGCGTTCCATCTATATCCACTTTTTTGAGAGTTTTTATCATAAATGGAGGTTGAATTTTGTCAAATGCTTTTTTGGTATCTATTAAAATAATCATGTTGTTTTATCCTTTGTTTTGTTTTTGGTGTATCACGTTGATTGCTTGGTGGATATTGAATCATCCTTGCATCTTTGGAATAAATCTCACTTGATCATGATATATGATTCATTTAATATATTGTTAAATTTAATTTGCAATATTTTGTTTGTTGATTTTTTTTTCTTATGTTCATCAGGGATATTGGGTTGTGTGTGTACATCTGTGCATGTGTATTTAGTATTTTTGTCTGGTTTAGGTATTGGGGTAATAATTCTGGCCTTGTGGAATGAGTTGAAAGAGTTTATTCCTCATCACTTTTTTTTTTGGAACATTTTGATAGAATATGTATTAACTAAATTTTTGGTAGCATTCACCAGTGACACTCTCTGATCCTGGACTTTGTTTTAAAGGAGTTTTTTGATCACTGGTACAATTTTATTACTAGTAATCATTCTCCATGATTTTCTATTGCTTGATTTACTCATGAAAGATTGTTTCTTGGCATCTATTCTATATTGTTCAGTTTGTGGGTGCATAATTTTTATGATTTTTTATAGTAGTCATTTATGATTCCTTGTATTTATATGGTATTGATTGTAAGTTCTATTTCATTTTATTTGGATCATCTTTTTTTTTTTTAAGATTTTATTTATTTATTTGACAAAGAGAGAGAGATCACAAGTAGGCAGAGAGGCAGGCAGAGAGAGAGGAAGAAGCAGGCTTCCTGTAGAGCAGAGAGCCTGACCTGGGCCTTGATTCCAGGACCCTCAGATCATGACCTGAGCTGAAGACAGAGACTTTAACCCACTGAGCCACCCAGGAGCCCTTGGATCATCTTTTTAAAGGAAAATATTTTTGGTGACTCTTGCTAAAATTTTATCAGTTTAGTTTATCTTTTCTAAAAACCAGCTCTTAGTTTTGTTGATTATTTTCTCCCTCCCTGGCTCCCTTCATTCCCTCCTTTCTTCTTTCCTCCCTTCCTCTCCATGTCTCCATTTTATTCAGGCTTGCTCTGATCTTTATTATTTCCTTTTATTCTAACATAGAGCTTCTGTTGTTGTGGTTGTTGTTGTTGTTCTATTAGGGTAAATTTCAATGATTTATTTGAGATTTCTCTTGTTTCCTGAGGTGGACCTTTATCATTATATAAATTTTCTGACCCTTTCTCTTTATTTCCTTCTAGGACCCCTATAATAAAAATTTAGTACAATAGATATTGTCTTAGACAATCCTTTAAGCAATCCTTTCTTTAAAAAATATTTTTTTTATTCTTGTAGCTCAGTTTGCTTTATTTTTGTTTCTCCTCTGTCTTTCAGATCACTTATCTGTTTCTGTATCATCTAATTTGCTAGTTATTCCCCCTATTGTATTTTTCATTTCTGTTGTATTTTCAGCTCTTACTAGTACTTTATTACATGTTCTAGCTCTTTCTTGAAGATATCACTGTGTTTATCCATTCTTCTCTCTTGAGTTCACTAGGCATTTTAATGACTATTACTTTAACTCTTTATCAAGTACATTGCTTATATCATTTCATTTAGTTTGTTTTTGGAGGATTTGCCTTATTCTTTCACTTGAAACATATTTCTCTGTCTCCTAATTTTTGCCCATTTTTTTCCCTGTTTGTTTCTATGTATTAGGTAGTTCAGCTATGTCTACCAGTTTTGAAGGAATGGCTTATTTAGCAGATTTCCTGTGGGACCCAGAAATTCAATTGCCCCTGACCACAAGAGCCAGGTGCTCTTGGGGTTCCCTGTGTATGCTGTATGCACTCTTCATTTGTGGCTGGGCCATGACTGGTGGGTGCTGTGAACTACCACTGGATGGCTGCAAGATCTCGCCACAACTGGTGTGGTCATGCTCCTGGACAAGTTTATGTTCTGTCAGATGCAAAGCCTGGCTGAGGTGTAGGATTGTGTGAAGTTTTCAGTGGAACATGCCCCATATTAGCAGCCTAGAGGGGTTCAAATGGCACCTATCAGTGCCAAGATTGATAGGGCAGAACAAGATAGCAAAATGGCTCCCACTAACTATAGTGTCTCATGACCTAGGGAAAAACCCAGCTGCCTCTTGCCTCTCTAGCAGGTGCTTCAAGATTAGTAAGTGGGAGTTCTGCACCTAAAGCTTGTACACTTTTGATCTGCTGTATTTGGCTGGTTTGGGGGTCCACTGAATCTGCACATGAACTCTTTAAGAACTAGTTTTCCTTTCCCTACAGTTCTATAGTTTCTCTGGATGTGCTTCCTGTTGATTTTCAAAGTTAGGTGTTTTAGAGGCTTGTGTCTTCTGTACAGAATCTAAATATTGGGGTACCTGACATGGAACTTGAATTGCTCACCACTCAGGGAAATTTTCTCTATCTCTGAGATGCCTCCTTCCCATGGAGTACAACACCTAGGGTATAGTTTTTTCCTTAGCAAGTCCATATCTCTGCCTCTTCTATTCATCTCAGGGCTGTCCATTGTTGTACAGTCTCTTATTATCCACTTTCTAGGTCCCTGACTGTGGGAATATAATTGTAGATTGTTGTTTCTGTGGGAAGAGGTGAGTTAGGATCTTCCTTCACCATCTTGAATGCTCACCCTTTAAAAACAAATAATAATTCCTATCTATATAGAATTTGGTCATTATCCACCCCAAATATGTTTTATGCTTACTATGAATGAAAAGTAAAGTCATCATTCCCATGAAAATGCATAAAAAGTCACCATGATGTGAAATCATTTGATAAGTTTTACATTTCTAAGCATTTATAATATTTAAAGAACATAATTATTTTTTGAGAACATAATTATTTTAAAGGAATAAAGAATATTCAAAAAATGTTTATGACTTTTTACTTGATGGTGTGACCCAAACTCCTATTCCCAAAGGGTCTATACTACAAATAATCTTTTGATCCTATTGCTTTTTGTTAAATTATGCCGTAGGACAAAGTCATGCTAATGGGCAAATCAGAAATTCTCTCACATGGCATCATATTCAGTGTGTAACGGTTGCATCATTTCTTCTTGATATCAGGATTGGTTTCAGATTTAGTGATACAACTCTACATTATCTTCTCTAAACCATTCCCTTATTTGTTCTTCCTCACTCGACTCATTATAGATAATTTTTCAAGTGACTTTGTGTTTGGGTTTAATGAGAAATTGTTAATACAGTGGGAATAGTCTCATAAGATTGAACCATTTTTCCATTTGTCTTCAAGAGCTGCCCAGATCAGATCCAATCTCCATATGAAATTTCATTAGATCAGTACTACTGCAAATTCCCATATGTATGGTTTGGTGGTTTATATAACATCTTATTTTAAATAGACTACCACATGATAACTTAGTGGATTGTTCTTAAATCTTTGGTCTCTATTAAGGTTCATTAGCATACCAGAAACAGTTTTTCCATAAAGAATGGTTATCTGTAATACAAGCATGATTTTGCTCTAATATCCTAAGCATCTATTTGGTCATTCTTTCTTGGGTGGGCCATCAAAATTGTCATATAGCATTCTTAACAGCTACAAATACTTTAAATAATAACAACTAATCTTTTTTTTTTAATAGAGTTTTCTTTTTCTTTTCCTTTCTTTTTTTTTTTTTCAAAGACTTTATTTATTTATTTATTTGACAGAGAGAAACACAGTTGAGAGAGGGAACACAAGCGGGAGTGAGAGAGGGAGAAGCAGGCCCCCCACCGAGCAGGGAGCCCAATGTGGGGCTCTGTCCTGGGTCTCCAGGACCATGACCTGAGCTGAAGGAAGTCTGCCAACCAACTGAGCCACCCAGGTGCCCCAATAACAACTAATCTTATAGATCATAATACCTAAATGCCAGACTAATTTTATAGCAGACTGAATCTGTTGCAGAGTTCATGAATATAGCTTCAATACCCTTTAAAAAGATGTTAGTACATATAATCCAGCAATACATAAAAAAATATGATATATCATGACCATGTGGGATTTATGCCAGAAATGTCAGGTTGGCTTAACTTTTGGTAAGCAATTAGTGTAATATAACACATTAAGAGAATAAAGAAGGAAAACTGAATGATCATGATAGTAGATAAAAAATGTTGACAGATTTAAATATCATTCATAATATTAAAATTTTCAGAAGACTAGGAATAGGAAAGACTTCTCTCAAAATGAAAATTTATGAAAAGTCTAGTGTTAAAATCATATTTAGTGCAATATGGAACATTATCTTTCTAGGATTAGGAAGTCAGTAAGACAGTAATATTCCCTCTTGGGGCACCTGGGTGGCTCAGTCATTAAACATCTGCCTTCAGCTCAGGTCATGCTCCTGGAGTCCCGGGATCGAACCTCACATTGGGCTCCCTGCTCAGCAGGAAACCTGCTTCCCCCTTTCTCACTCCTGCTTGTGTTCCCTTTCTAGTTGTGTTTCTTTCTGTCAAATAAATAAATAAAATCTAAAAAAAAAATCTCCTCTTATCACACCTATTCAACACTTACTTCAGTGGATGTCCCAGTCACTGTAAGGTACAGAAAAGAAATAAAAGCCATAATGTTTGGAAAAAGGACATTAAAATTTCATTATTTGCAAGTTCTTTGATTGACATATAGAAAGTTGTAATAAATCTTTAAAAAATGCTGAAATTAGTAAATGAATTGTGACAGTGTAGCTTATATAATTAATTTTATATCTGTTTGAAAATAATGAGAAATAAATAAAAATGATAAATAAATAACATTTTAATAACATTTTAAAACTTACAAATACAATGCACAGTAGCATAAAATAACAAATTAGAAATATATTTTACCAAAAAGTACAATATCTACACATCAGAAAATGCAAAATGTTGTAAAGAAAATTAAAAAATGTCCAAATAAATGGAGAAATCTATACATGTATATGAATTAGCTTAAATTATTTAAGTGTAGTTTTGATTTTATTTCCTTCATGCTGAGTGATGTTAAGCACTTTTTCATGTGTCTGTTGGACCACCTCACATCAGTCAGAATGGCTAAAATTAACAAGTAGGGAAATGACAGATGTTGGCAAGGATGTGGGGAAAGGGGAACCCTCCTAATGTTGGTGGGAATGCAAGCTGGTGAAGCCACTCTGTAAAACAGTATAGAAATTCCTCAAAAAGTTGAAAATAGAGCTACCCTATGACCCAGCAGTCACAATACTGGGTATTTACCCTAAAGATAAAAATGTAGTGATCCAAAGGGACACATGTACCCGAATGTTTATAGCAGCAATGTCCATAATAGCCAAACTATGGAAAGAACTTAGATGTCCATCAACAGATGAATGGATAAGGAGGATGTAGTATATATATACAATGGAATACTATGTAGCTATCAAGAAGAATGAAATCCTGCCATTTCAAGGATGTGGATGGAACTGGGGGATATTATGCTGAGCAAAATAAGCCAATCAGAGAAAGACAATTATCATATGATCTCTCTGAAATAAGGAATTTGAGGGGCATGATGGGGGGGTTTGTGGGGCATAGGGAGGGAAAAATGAAATAAGATGGGACTTCAGAGGGAGACAAGGCATAAGAGACTTTTAATCTCAGGAAACAAACTGAGGGTTGCTGGGGGTGGCGGGAGGAGGGATAGGGTAGCTGGGTGATGGACATTGGGTAGGGTATGTGCTATGGCGAATGCTGTGAATTGTGTAAAACTGACGATTCACAGGCCTGTATCCCTGAAGCTAATATATTATATGTTAATAAAAAAAATATTAAAATGTAAATCATCTAAACATTGATCTGTAAATTCACTAGAATTGCAATTCAAATTTCAGTAGGTATTTAGTAAATATTCTAAGCTAATTATGTATTTATGTGGAATTTCAAATAATCTATAATCAAATGACTTTGAATAATGACATATTTGTACTTATTAACTCAGAATTATCCTGACATCAAAGTATCTGGGTATTCATTGAAATTGTTGAATTTATTGGTTGGCTTAAAATTATTTGCATTATTCCCTATTTGTCCTCTGCATCTTATAATTTCTATAATTCTATCCCCTAAACCCTATTTATAATGAAAAAATATTTATTTATTTGTTTGTTTTTGGTTCTCATTTGCTAAGTGTATCTGAGCTATTAATGAGTATGCTTCCATCAATTTATCTGTCCTTTGATTATGTGTATGTGGTTAAATATATAAATTATGAAATATATTATGATACATACATGAAATCCCAAGGGCATTTTTCTTTGTTTTGTTTTATTTTTCTAAAAAGTTTATATCCTTCCTTTTGTGTATCAGTGTGAAGTGAGGAACTTATACATTTAACAAAGTTGAGATCACTTTTGGAAAATTCAACTCATAATTCTCATGCTACCATTATGAAGAGCTGAGGATCTGATCAAATTACCGGTTGAAAAATGAAGGAATTTAGTTTTAGATATTGCTTTCTATTCTTGTAGAGTTAGAATCCAATTTCAGGTAAGAATTTCATGGTTTCACAAATTCTTTACTTTTAACAACTCATTGCTGCTTACTGAGTAAACTTCTGGTTTGGAGAAATGGTGTTTTATAGAACTAAGTAATTTTGCATCTCAGATTATTCCCAATTCTAAACTGTTCTTTCACTTACATGCACTATCATTAAATAACTTTCAATTTCTTCTTAACCCTGTAAAGTCTTTGTCAGGGTAACTGCTCTGCCATTTCAGCCAGATGAGGTAGGTCTCTCTAGGTCTGGATACTACTTTGGCTCCATACTCAATTTTGAAATGCTTCTCTTTCTGAGATTAGGTTCTGTAATGTTTTCTTTGTATCCATTGTTTTTCAAACATTTATTTTCCTGTTTATTGAACAATCCATATCCAGCCATTAAGAAGTACCCATTTTCTCTAACTTCTAAATGTATTCTAATTTTTTACCATTGTATCACCTCCATCATATTTATGTGTAACTACTGTAAAATAAATAACTCACTGTGTTCAAAAATTTTCCCCATTTTTTACTTTTCACAAGTCAATATAGATTCAGACAATTTCCTTATCAAAATGCTCTAGGGGTGCCTAGGTGGCATGGTTGGTTAAATGTCTGACTCTTGGTTTTGTCTTAAGTTGTGATCTCAGGGTCATGAGATTGAGACCTGCCTTGGACTCGGTGATCAGTGTGGAGTTTGCTTAAGATTCTCTTGCTCCCTCTCCCTTGGCCCATATTCCTCTTCTCTCTCTCTCCCTCTTTCTCTCTAAATCAATCAGTCAATTAATCATTTAAAAAATGCTCCAGTAGCTTCCATCATATTCAGAACAAAAAAAAAAAAAAAGGAAGAAGAAGAATATATAGTTGTTACCATGGTTTACCTGAATTAGGTGGGCCCTAGTCATCTTTTCAAACTCACAGTTATCTCCACTATCTTTTATATCTCAAAAAAAAAAAAGTAGAATATGGAAAGCTGTGTCATTTTTTCTGCTCAGGGAGTTAATTTACATTTGCATTTCCTGGACTTGCAAGATTCTCTCCTTGAATATTCATGACTCATTCTTCACTTCATTTATGTAATCCTATCAAATTTGCCTTTCAATCACTCCATATTAAATAGAAGTTATTCACCCCATCACCACATCATTAGCTAACAAACCATCCACTTAAAAAATTTTCCTTTATCGTACTTTTTATTATCTAGCTGAACATTTTATTTTCAATCTGTTTATTCACTTGTGCTCTTCCTATGACATTTTCATGTGTTTTACTTTCCTTTAAATAGAGAGTGAACTCCTTGCATATTTGGACAATGTCTCTCTCTTTCTCTCTCTCTCTTTTTTTTTTTTTTTTTTTTTTGTAATTTCCATTACATTGCTACCTCCATGTTGCCCAAACTCCCTATGGGGTAATTTTGTCTCTCTTGTTCTTTGCTTAAATTCTGACAATTGAATTGTCTATTTCAACTTCCACTTAATAAGGTTTCCATAAATATTTCTTTAATTAGTTCATAGTTTACACCTCTAGGAACCCAACAGACACTTACTGAATTAAAGTACATTGAATTTTCCCATTATTTATCATGCTATCAAGAGGTTTTATTACATTATATGGTTTCAGGTAATAGTTTTCTTTCTGATGGTTTTTTAATCGTAAAGTTTCAAAACATACTATGGGATGTTTATTCTTGTTGATTAGTATAGCAGCTATTTTCATTCTTAGTTGATGGCCTAAGAAAATGACTTGGAGAAATTGTGCAATTATACAATATAGAACACAGTAGCCACTAAGCACAGGGTGATTGAACACTTGAAATGTGTCTCATCCTGAGATATTCAGTAAGTATAGAATAAACACTAGATTTTGAAAACTTGGTAAGAACAAAAGAATGTAAAATATCTCTAGTAATTTCATATTGATTACATGTGAAAATCCAATATGTTGGATACATTGGTTTAATTAAAAATGGCTATATTTTATTTCACCTGTTTCTTTTTACTTTTTAAAACATGGCTACTAAAGTTTAAAATTATATATGAGACTTCCACTTGTGGCTGATAGTGTATTTCTTTCAGATAGCAGGGGATTAGCTAGAGATAAAACAGGAGGGCAAGTAAAGAGGACTGGTTAACATTTTCATAGGGAAATTTGCTTGTATGCTAATTATTTTCATACTGTTTCCAGCTCCCTATAATACATAACAGGCATATCTGCTAGCTGTATGATTATTTGTTCTATTATTTTGAACTGGCTGGCATATCCTTGGCTACCTGGAATAATTTTACATAGGAGTTGTGATTCTATCAAGAACTTTGGTATGAAAACATATGCAGCATTAAAGAGTCCTAGCTCAGTCTTTAAAAATAACCCATCAACAAATGGAATTAAATGTGGATTGTCAAAATGCTGAAACTAAAACATTACATTAGTATGTTAGATAATTATTGGGTAAGTTGAGGTTTTCTTCCTTCCAGTCAAAGTAAAAGGCTGAGGTGGTGCATGGTGTAGCAGGAATGCTAATTATACATGAGATGCAAAACTTCATGATTGATTAGATGATGAGTAGAGAAATGATACATACATTACTATTAGAGACTGTACCATATGAGGAACTTTCAAGTGGAAGGGGGTACCTAAAATTACATTCAATATGGTGCTGCTTTTTTAGTAACATCTCTCAAAGATGGAGACATGCTGTAGTTAACAGTTTCCACAGAAAGGCTTTGGAAGTCTTTGATGTGGATGTGATATAGTATTGAACAGGACTTAAGGACATTTTAAATATTAGTATTCGTAAAGTTGATGATGTGGATCTCTGATGTGGATGTGACCATGTTATTGCACAAGTGCTACTACTAATACATGGTCTCTTTTACTCGTTCTCTTCTCTTATGGTAGTACTGATTCTAAACTTAACTTATGGGATATAAGCTTCTTCTACTTCTGAATTTCATGGTTATATATAGGAACAATCAACTTGATGTAGTGATAGAAGAGCTGGACATATTAGGACTTGTTGCCTATAATAACCTATAAATTCTAGAAATCTAAATGATGGTTTTGGAAAGGCTTTGATTAGCTTTAATTCTTTCATCTTAAAATTTTCAAACTTTTTCCAATAAATCATGTCCTGAGGTGGACATGCTGGCTTTTGGTAAAACTGGATCTTTCTCCTAGAAGTTTAAGAAGAGGGGTTAAACTAACTTGCCTGAGACCCATTTACCTCTTTTAGCTATAGAAATAAAAAGGAGGAAACAAGACAAATTATCTGGTTTATTTTCCTCACCACCTGGACTTAGTATTAATAAACTAATAACATTTTTTTCCAAGAGGAAGAAAACTTTACCTCTAAAATGTCCTCAGCTTGATGTTCCTGGCCAAGGATTAGTTATAGTAAATAGAGTCCCATAAGGCTTGGATGCTTAAAGAATGTCACATAAGTTATACAATTTGCTGTTATATTAAGTGGGGATAATTCATATTATAAATACTCATATTCTGTGAAAAAACCCCCACAAACATAACTTAAAGACCTCATCTATTCTGGGATAGAAGGTGAATGTCCAATGTGAAATATTGAGCTCTCTCAATGCCATGGACCTTTCTCTACTTCATTAGAATGCTATCATTGACTATATATTTGAAATATTTTTTTACAATTTGATACTGGGTAAGATGCTTTATTCATGCAAATCTGACTTGACAACATAATTCTGCATGTTAAGCAAAATTTTTAGGAATGTATTTAGCTAAGAATGATATAAATAGGGCAAATACATTTGAAAACTCTTTTTGGTCAGAAGAAAGTAAAAATTCATATGCATACCATACTGAAATGTGTCATGGGAATTCTCTGAGAATTTTATTATTCATGGTTGATAATCATATACTGTCCAAGTATACTATTAACTTTTCCAAGTAAACATAAACATAAGTCAAGTAAAAATAAAACAGAAGAAAAGAAAACAAAAAAACAACAGAGTTTTATGACAGTATAATGTTTATTGTAAAGGAATGTAGTGTTGGGGATAATATTTTTAATAGGTACTACATAAAACTTTATGAATACTAATATTTAAAATGTCCTTAAGTCCTATTCAAATCTATATTTTCTACTTTGGGCTTTTTTATTTTAACGAAAAGAAATTTGGATTTTACAGGGTGTTGCTAAGCCTCTGGTGATTAATGTTTCAATTATTGGTTAATGGCCTGTCTTTGCTTCTCATTTTTAGTATGTTTTTTGGGTTATCAAAGAATGAAAGTTTTCAATTTGGACTTCAATTTGATCTGTTCCCTTTAGTCATTTTATAATACATTGAATTTTTGGTCCAGAGAGTATTTGAGACTTCTAATTGAGCAGGCCCTGTTTTCTTCAAGGACATCACAAGTTGGACAGCTTTGCCAAGATCAGCTCTAATTCAGTTATAAATGGAGAGCCAGTAAACACTTCCAAAAATGATATGTTTCTGAACATGTAGTTTAGCAATGGCTTTTACATAATAAATCTCTTCAATTAAATTTGCAGGCAGTATCACATTAAAAAAATTGTATTTTTCAGTAAGGGAGTCTGAAAGAAATATACTGGTTGAGAAAGATAATTTATAAACTTATAAAGTAACAAGATTTAGGGTTGAGACATTGGCACCTAAGTCAAAGTGTATTTATATTTATGTCTTCCCATGGCTAATTATTAACTCTTGTATCCTGGTCCAAAGATAAAATGGGGAGCTGTAAGGATTTCTACACTTATTCCTTAAGGTACCATCATTGTATTTTATCTATAGCATCACTACCTTGAGATACTTTTGCTAGGGCCAGACATTATTTTTGTTTTTCAATATCCTTTTTTTTTTTTTTTTGCTTTATCTATAGACATATTGGTTAATTTACTGGCTTTAGCACAAAGGCAGGGGTAGGACTTTCGTAATTTGGCTCTGTGAGCTTGAGCCAGTTATTTGAGTTTTAAGATGAGGACATTCTTTTGGATTTTAGTTTGTCTTTTTATCTGGATATAAGTGTCTGCCAAGTCAAATCACCATTCTCATGTTTAATGAATGACAGACAGAGCTGGGGCTCCCTCACTTCAGTAGATGTGTTGATATCCAAGTATTACTTAAAGCTCTCATGTATTCTGGTTTTGAAATTACCTCGTGATTTCATTCATAATTTCTTATCATGCTGTTTATAGTTTTGCATTTTTGTTCTATATCCCATTAAGAAATGATGGCCCTGAATAAGGTTCTCTTCTGCCTTTTGGATATTATAAAATCTTTTTTATAAATTAGGCCCTCTTAGAGTGTTCATGACTTTGAAGTCACATCCTTTCTCTGTCTCCATCTAAAAGTTTGGAAAATCCAAGACATTGGTACCTAATATAATTCTAAACTCTCACTGTACTTTTTCTATCTTCTTTGATTTTCAGAAGTTTTTAAACATAACTCTGCGATAAACTAGAAGTTCACTTTTGTTGTAAATTAAGTGACTCTACCTCCAGGACCTTAGGCAGTGTTTAGAGTCAATTAAGGACTAAGTTACAATCATGAAGAAATGATAATTCATGAAGTACATTTTTTCAGTATAATCTGTGGATGAATTCTTATAATAAAAAATAAGAGGCGCTTTTTTTTTTTTTAGATGAACAAACAAATGTATATACATAAGACCATAAAAGAAAGGGAGGCTCGGTGGCTCAATTGGTTAAAGGACTGCCGACGGCTCAGGTCATGATCCCGGAGTCCCAGGATTGAGGCCCACCTCTAGCTCCCTGCTCAGCGAGGAGTCTGCTTCTCCCTCTGACCTTTCTCCTCTCATGTTCTTTCTCTCTCTCTCAAATAAATAAATAAAAATTAAAAAGAAAAAGACCATAAAAGAAGTGAAGTCACCTTTAATGAAGGTTTCTTAATTCAAGGATTTAGGGAAATCATTTAATTACCTAAATAAAATTTATATTAAAAACTTGTTTGCTGGGGGCACCTGGATGGCTCAGTTGGTTGGGCAACTGCCTCTGGCTCAGGTCATAATCCCGGAGACCCAGGATCGAGCCCCACATTGGGCTCCCTGCTTGGGGGTAAGCCTGCTTCTCCCTCTCTCACTCCCCTTGCTTGTGTTCCCTCTCTCAGCTGTGTTTCTCTCTGTCAAATAAATAAAATCTTAAAAAAAAAAAAAAAAACACTTCGTTTGCCCGGAATATAGCAAATGATTTGCAGGCCCCATTTCTGCTTACTAGATTATACTTGGACAGAAATTTATGACTTTTGACCAAAGTCCATCCCCTATGAATAAATGCAAGAATGTAGAACAGAGGTGGTAAAAGATGGATAGAAGATACAGGAAGTTTCCTGGTTTAAACAGTCTCCCCTTAAAATTTAGCCCATCTGACTTAATACAAGCGTGCATAAAATGAGAAGACAGAGACTCTCTTTGCTTAGCAGAAAGTAGAAAGACAAGGGCACACTAACAAAGAGGATGCAGTATCACATTTCAAATGAGTAAAACAAAACACCTATTAAAGAGTAATCTAACACCATTGAAGTGGTTTATTAGAAACTGAATATATCAGCTGGTTAGGCAAGAAAACCACCACATCACTGAAGAATTAATGTAGTGAGTTCTCTGGGTGAGGACTAGATGTGAGTATATGATAAGGAAATCTTAGACACCTCTTTATTGGTTAAAAAGAAAGTGAGGTGATCTCTTTGGGGATTGGCAATAATTCTAGTGCCTGGCTATTAGTCAATAAGGTCTGGAAGGAGCTCAGTAGTCTTTGATGGTTGTGTCTGTTTGTTTATCTCAATTTTTGTATGTATGTATCTCTGTGTCATGTACCTATATATCTATGTATTTATCATCTATATACCTAAGTATCTATGTATCTATGTTTTCATGTATCATCTATCTATGTATCTATTTGTCTCCCTTTCCTTGATATTAGCAGTAATAAGCATGTAGTGAGAAAGATCATATGCATATCTTCGAAGCTCAGAAAAAAATACCTCCTTCAAATTCTCATGACAATATATACAATCTCTCAACAGATACTAATATTCAGCATGTATTTGGATACTACTATGTATGGGTTGTACTGTGGATACCAAAATTATGAAAAGCTTTTGTGATCTTCAGAAGTATGCCCCTAAGTTATTAGGCATATATAAAAGATATAATGTTATAAGTATTTTTAATAATTATTTCCCCTTTCTTGTATATAAGTGAAACATAGACATTCTCTTTATATGTCTATAAAATTCCCTTTTAAATTTGAGAGCCTGTTTCAAATGGAGATGTACCCACCTGGATCGACTGGATAATAAGCACAGTTTCACAGAGATTTCAGATTGCTTTCAGGGTCACTTAAGAAGCTTTTGGAATAATTAAATGGGGGTTGTGGTTATGCATTTGGAGTCCGTCTGGTATACCCATTACATCTCCACTTGAAGTCAGAATCCCACATAGAGTGTTGCAGCTGTATTGGCAGTTAAGCAAAATGCATATTTCTGTTTAGCAGCATCTTTGTGAATCATGGTAAAGGGAAACATTTATCTCTTATAAAACTTCCCACAGATGCACATCTCCCTGAGCTTTGTGAGTCTGTTTCTAACTCACATGCCAGAGACAGAGCTCATTATTGTTTACTGTAATATTGCTTTCAACATAGGAACTCAATTTCCCATATAAGCTGTCAGAGTATTTATTCTGTTTATTACATTTAAGCAAAGTACAAATAAAATGATTCTGAGGGGAAATGGAACAGATCCTTGAAATAAACTAACGCATGTTTACTAAGAAACTTATACATGTGATATCCAGTGGAAATATAACCAAGTAGGTAGCCAGTTTTAAAGGGGCAGAGGAAAAGTTTGCAACAAAACTTGAATTAAATTTATTCCTGACACTTAACCTGCTAACTTATCTTTTCTGTTTTACTTCCTAAATCAATGAAAAGCTTTTTTGGAGATGGTGCAAGGACATACAGGCATGTATAATGTTAGAATGCTGAGATCAAGTGGTGATTAAATGAAAGATCTGGTCGTTCCCTGAATGAAAGCAGAAATACATGTGGCTTTGGTGTTCTTCTGCCTTACACTAAGGATGTATGAAAAATGCACAAAGTCTAGCAATTGTTAAACACAATCTTTACAATTACTAATAAGAATCAAATGGTCATTATGTAAAGGAATATATACTGTTGAGTCTATAGACTATCACCTACTAACATCACCTTGAAATAGACACGAGAAAGGCAAACAGTTACAGGTGTCTTCTGCCCCCGTAGACAAAGATTACTGTAATCTCTCACTCTCTCTTCCAGAGTGTCCCAGAGGAGAGAATACTTCATAAAAAGCAATACGATCATGATAAAAATAAAAATGACACAATAACACTATCATTTCCTCATGTCTATTCTGTGGGGAACTAAAAATCATGTTTACAAAACAGTATAAGCTGTTATCCATGGATTTACAATAGAAGCCATAATATCATGCTGTCCAATTCAACATGATTTCTGTTTGCATACTCAAATAATCATAATTCAATTTTCAGCCAGAAACAACTTTGTTTTTCTGATTATTCCTGACATCCCTTTCCCCCTTTCCCATTAGTGCTATCATACTTACTTTTGTGTGTCACATTTGCTTCTTTGGTTCCAATCACACATAATAAATCACTTTATTTTCATTTATTCCAACTGTATCTCCAATCAAATGTCCACTAATTTGTTTTGAGGCTATCCATGCCCCATTCCCTGATCATTGCTCTTTGCAAAGGAAAAAAAAAAAAAAGAAGGAGGAAAAGAAACTCAACAAAACAAAAGTAGCCTGAGCATGAAATCCACAAAGGGTTTTGTGTGTTATTTGAATATAAGTATCTGAAAGAACTGGTGTTTGTTAGCATGATCCTTATCTCACTATTCCCATACTACCTTTGAATGCCAAGCTTTCTGTGCATTAAATAAACATGAAATGGCAACATGCTTGTAGAATTTAAATTCCTGTTTAGTTTCAATGGAAAGTTGTTAGTCTTGGCTTCATCCCGAGTTTTGATATATTAAGCAAAGAAATGCAAGGAGACCACCAGAAATCCCTGCTCCTGTTGCAGACCCCAATAAGGGTGAAAAAAGGAAGGTCAAGATGGGTAACTGACCTTTTGATAGACTCTTCAGAAAATAAAATACACAAGGAATGAGTTAGGTTAACTTTCTGTCTTTGATTAACAATGGAAATGAACCTAGGGAAATTTTTAAGTTAAAAAAGGAAGAAGCTGTATTTTTCAGTTTTCAGAAAATGTTTATTATGTTAAAAAAGAAAGCCCACTTTATGAATATGGGCAGCCTCTGTCTGTCCCATGGCTTAGAGGAATTCTCAAGTCAGAGTTGTCCTCTTCTTACAGAAATAATTATCTCTGAAGATTACCTCTCCACACTCTTTATGCTTTACTCATTTCCTCCCCACTTCCTCCCAAGGTCAAGAGAGATGAATGGGTCTGGTTTACATTTAACCAGCTTTTGACATCTTTGCCTAAAAACCTAGAAATATCCCCCAAGACTGAGCCATTTTGACTTATTTGTCAAGCCCAGAATACGGCAATAATTTACCATGTAGCAGCTTTAGTCCTTGACCATCACAAAATTGCTTCTTTTTTATTTGGTCTGGATTTCTTTTATTTGATCTCTCTGAGTACCACCTCTGGAATATCTGTATGTGTTTTAAATTACTGCTTTATTACTTTGCTTAGAAATTCACCCAGGTTTAAAAAATATGGAAGAAAAAGACAAAAAAAATAGTAACATCTAATTCTAAGAAAATTCCACTTGAGGTGGCAGGCACTGATAGATAACCACACTTAAGTTATCTGGAGACAAAGGCTACATGTAAATCTAATGCATTCTAAATTAAGGTGCATGGCCTATCTTGGGCCACTGGAGACTTTTGCATCTTTCTGTTGGGAAGACGAGTGAGGTTAAAAATTGGAGCCAAGAACTAGGACAGCTTTTAGGATACTCAATGTCCAGGTATGCAGTTTTAGATCTTCTGTCTATCATCAGCAACTGGAATTATCCGGGGAGCTATTGAGCTAGGATTGACTTGGGATCCTGATGAATATTTTCGGAATGGAGTGGCATAAGGTCAATGAGTACTAGAAGGCGGACAGACAAGAAAAGAATTAAGGGGCTCTTAATTTTCAGCTTAATCACGTAAATTCTCCAAACTTCAACTTCCTCCTTACACAGTAAGTTGCTTATCCTCTTGTGAAGACTAAAAGAGAAAATATATGTAAATATAGTTAGATCAGATTTCTAGTCAGAGTTAAAGAGGCAGAGAGAGTTAAGTGGCTGATATTCTTATCAATCAATTAGAAACTGGATATCTTATTGTATCTACTATTTTTATTGCATTATCTGTGTTAATCATAGACATCTTATAGTCACTGTCATCTAGTCACAGATCAACTTAGAAGGCAATGACCTAATGCCCTCATTTTGTATAGGAGGATGCTAAACTCAAGGAAAGATAAGTGACTCCTAGAAGACTCAGGTAGCTAGTTTTCGGCATTGAAGTAATTCAGTCTCAGGTGTTTTTTGTTTTGTTTTGTTTTGTTTTGTTTTGTTTTGTTTTGTTTAAAGACTTTATTTATTTGACAGAGAGAAACACAGCCAGAGAGGGAACACAAGCAGGGGGAGTAAGAGAGGGAGGGAGAAGCAGGCTTCCTGCAGAGCAGGGAGCCGGATGTGGGACTCAATCCCGGAACACCAGGATCATGACCTGAGCCAAAGGCAGTTGCTTAACCAACTGAGCCACCCAGGCGCCCCAGTCTCAGGTTTTTATAACTGTAAGAAATTTCAGTGAGTTTTACAACAATGTAAGAAATTTCTGAGTTTGCTCTCTCTCCTTCCTCATGTTATATTAATCTAGACTCCATCTCTGACAACTGAATGAATAGGGAAAGCAAGCCAGGCATATGTGAGACATCTGTTACAAGGAAGGAGTCCTGGTACCTGATATGTGGTCTGATTTTTTTGTTATGGATCAATTTCAGATTAGCAGTTCAACTTGAACAAATATTTGAGTGAAGTCTATGTGTAGAATCAGTTATTAGCTGCTGGTATTCAGCATCTTTTTTTTTTGGTAGCAATTAAAAGCTTCAGTCTTAGTGATAGGGCCCAGTCTCTTTCACTTACTAGTTACCTGTCCCTGGGTAACTTACTTAATTTCTCATACCAATAAAGATATAAAAAGAAGGCAATGATATTACCTACTTTATAAGATGTTGGTAAAATCTGACAATAAAATATATACCAAGTACTTATCACTATACCTGATACAGTATGGTAAAATGTTAATGCATGCTAATGGTTATATTATTGTAATTTTCCTTATGCCACAAATTGTTTTCTTTTAAAAAGCTTTACCTCGGTATTTTTGACATACAAAAATCCTGGACATGTTTAATATATAATTTAATGAATTTATAGATATGCACACATCTATGGAAACATCATTACAACCAAGGTAATATATATCCATCACCTCCAAAAGGTTCCCTCTGCTCACCACTTTGTATGTGTGTGTTAAGGACACTTAATGTGAGATCAACCCTCTTAACAAATTCTTAGTGCTGTATAATACTAAAGTGTTAACTATAAGCATGATGTTGTAAAACAAATCTCTAGAACACACTCATCATCTATAAGTAAAACTTTCTACCAGTTGAACAACTGATTCCTCCATCTCCTAGTCTCTGGCAATCATCATTCTACTCTCTGTTTCTATGAGTTTGACTACTTCAGATAGCTCACATAAGTAGAATCACGCAGTACTTGTCCTTCTGTGACTGGCTTATTTTACTTAGCATAATGTCCCCCAGGTGTATTTGTGAGGTTGCATTCATCAAGGCAAAATACTTGAATAGACATTTTTCCAAAGAAGACATACAAAGGTGCATGAGAAACAGATACAGGAAAAGGTGCTCAGCATCACTAATCGTCAGGGAAATGCTAATCAAAACCACAATGAAACTTCACCTTACATCTGTTAGAATGGCTATCATCAAAAAAAAAAAAAAAAGAAAGAAAAGAAAGAAAGAAAGAAAGAAAGAAAGAAAGGTAGGAAGGAAGAAAGAAAGAAAGAAAGAAAGAAAGAAAGAAAGAAAGAAAGAAAGAAAAGAAAAAAAGAAAACAAGTGTTGCAAGTATGTGGAGATATTGGAACCCTGTACACTGTTGATAGGAATGTGAAATGTTACAACAATCCATGGAAAGCAAGGAGGTATTGTCCTCAAAATCAAGTATACTATATGATCCAGCAATCTCACTTCTTTTAACAGAATTGAAATCAGGATCTCTAAGAGATGTCCATACTCTTAAGTTCATTGCAGCATTGTCCATAATAACCAAGACACAGAAACAAACTCAATGCCATTTACAATGTGTTAAAATAAAAAGTGGTATATTCATACAATTTAATATTATATAGCCCTCAAAAAAAGAAGGAAATCCAAATGACTTTATTGTGTTGGGTGGAAAGGGAATTGGAAGGGGTCTCCTTCTCTCCTCTGGATTGTTAAGAGATCTTGTGTTGATTCTGTGTAGTTCTCCTTTGGCAACTATAAGGGTTAGGGTATTTTACTTTTTTATCACCAACATCTGCTTCAATATCCTAGTCTTATCTTTCATTTGGGAATTTTGAGTTAGTCAAACTTGAGAATTGGGTCAAAAACATTGAATAGGGTTTTAGGCAGAATAAATAGTTTCTTCTCTGATGTTATTTTGATTCTGAGGTCTCACTGCTTTCTTGCTTCCTTTGGTCCAAGTTATAAAGTAAATTTTGAATATGTGTTGGAGTGGAAAAAAAGGAGAAATCTAGATCACTGTTGCTTCAAATGTAACGACTTTTATCACAGGCCTAAGCCTTTTGAAACTTAAAAGAATGGTCTATAAATAAGATTGAGAAAGACCAGCCTGGTCAAATACTCTTATTTAGTTCATGTTTTATAAGTTGATTAGGAATCCATAAAAATGACTTTTTGTGGGTTTCATAATAAGGGGGGAAGGAGGAAGGATGGAGAAGAGAGACAGAACAATGTGAAGAATATCTTTTAGAGATTTTTTAGAGATTTTATTTATTTATTTATTTGACAGAAAGAGAGATCACAAATAGGCAAAGAAGCAGGCAGGGAGAGAGGAGGAAGCAGGCTCCCTGCTGAACAGGGAGCCCGATGCGGTCCTCGATCCCAGGACCCTGAGATCATAACCTAAGCCCAAGGCAGAGGCTTTAACTCACTGAGGCACCCAGGCGCCCTAGATATATAGTTTTTACTTAATTCCTTAAATGGGAATAGGTAGTAAAATTATCTGGGAAGAGAGGTTAAAATATGATAAACACTTTCATAAATAAAAAAATCAGCAATGAAGATTATATGGTTTATTTTTTGTATTCACAAACGCAATCTGTAGTATATTGTATAGGATTAAAATAATTGAAGCTATCCTCACTGAAAAATCTATATCTATTTTTTTCTTTGCTTCTGCGTTTATTTCTAAAGTGGCAGTAATATTTAAGAAAACGTACATGTTTTTTATTTTAAAATTTGGGTCCAGTGAAGTCAATTTCTTATTAAAAGAATCTTAAGTTGTAAGTTCTCATAACTGAAACTTTTGGCCATTTAGTACCAATAGAATATATTTTATAATTACATCTGATTTGGGGAATGATCAGTTAATTCAGAAATTATTACTTTATATATTCCCCCATATTTCCTGAAACATGAAGAAATAGAGAACATAGCTTGTGGTAAAAAGCTTTCTTGCTACATTACTTTTTCTTCAAAGATCAGTGAGAATGCATGACACACACACACACACACACACACACACACACACTCACAGATAATAAGCTCATAAAACATCACCAAATCAAAAGAAGCAAAATGAAGTGACATTTAGGCTGTGAAGTCTTAATTTAGGCACCACAATGATTAGAGTGTTTTAATATCATAATAACTGATAAATAGACTATGTGTCAGACATTTCATTCCTTTTTAATCAAAACTCCTAGTCTGCTAAATTAATCACCCCCTTGGGGTACAGTAGCAGATTTCCAATTTAGTCATAGAACATTAATAATGAAAAGTTCTGGGGGCACATTCCTTTATTTATGTTCTTCTTTTTATATAATTATCAAGGAGGTTTAAAGAGACAAAGCAAGAAGGGGGTTGTTACCTTGACAGTTGCAAGTGATACAGATAAATGCAGAATGATTCGAATTATAGACTTTAAACACTGAAAGAACATGGTGGATTCAGGCACTTAAATCCTCCCTCAAATTAGAAACCCTTTCAGTAATGTTCCTGTTATAGTCTGACTGGATACTTTCAATTCAATTCCATGAACATTTACCATCCATCTGTTATCATCAAGCACTGGAAAAGCACTGAAAGGTACAAATAAATGAGCAAAAGATCTGTTTAACAATCTGGGTGGGAAGGTTATTTATAAAAATTAATTATAAAAAACGTATAAAAGTAGTAAATTGAACAGACTTTTATCACTTACCTTAAGACAAGTGAAATAAAAAAAACAAAACACTAAGTCCTTTTAACGAAATAAAATCCCAAAGGCAAGAAAAATCTTAACAAAAGTCCAGAGATTATGGAAAACCTGAAAAAGAAAGTCACTGATAAAGGATGGAGAAGGAGCCTATAACCCAAAACCTATGTGGAGCAACTCTGTATTCGAAACATGAGGTGATAGAAAGAGGATGAAGGAAATGTGGACAATTTAAGTAGGTATAATAAGTAATTTGGGGAAACTGAATGGAATGTCTCCTACAGTATTGCCACCCCTTGAAGAACATTGGGAATAGAAACATTTGCCCAAAGGGTGGAGCAGTAAACAAAAGAGCATGGCTATGATGAAAGGTGAGCGCTGCAAACACCCTGGAAAGTGGGACAGTCACATATCTAACCCAGAGTCTGTCCCTCCCTCTCTCTTAACTTTTCAAGATGGAAAATACACCTCATTCCGACATGTACATATGATTTTCAACATAAATCAACAAATCACCAAATATTTAAGGAAAGCAATCAAAACGAACAAATAATCAAAAGGAACAAGCAGCACCAAATTCTTCATGAGAAATCCAGTATAGTGGGAACAAAGAAACAATAATATTAGAAGAAAGAGAAATTCAATCAGATATAATTAATAGACTTGCAAAGATAACAAAGAATTCTGGGTCTATAATCCAAAAACAGACTTGTATTTAAAAAGAAAAACAATTTGAGTTCTTAGAAAAGAAATATATATTTTGTATAATATATAAACAAATATTAATAGCAGAATGGAAAAAGCCAGAGTAAATTTTTAAAATTAGAATTCTGATTCTTCCTCAAAATAACACAAGAACATTAATAAGACATATGAAAGAATCAGGTCTAGAAGAGCTATATAAACTTTATTCAAATATAATTATACATAATATGTATAATAAACATAAAATATTAATAAATATATTTGCATTTACACTTTTGGAAGCTGGTCAATCCAATGAAACTGCATAAATGTGCTTTCTCTCTCTGTGATGCTGTTGGTTACAGTCAGAGGAGCAGGCACTTGGTAAGAGAAGAAAAAGGCTAGGGAAGTCTGTGTGACTCAGTCAGTTAAGTGTCTGCCTTTGGCTTAGGTCATTATCCCAGGGTCCTGGGATTGAGCCCTGCATCAGACTCCCTGCTCAGCGGGGAGCCTGCTTCTCCCTTCCCCACTCCCCAGCTTGTGAGCAAGCATGTGCTCTCTCTCTCTTTCTTTCTCTCTCTCTCTCTCTTTCTCTCCGCCCCCTCTTGCAAATAAAGAAAAATCTTAAAAAAAGAAAAAAAAGATGCTAATTAGGAGAAAAAGGGTATTAATTGGAACCTGAAAGGACAAGCTAGCACCTATAAGGTTGGATAAGAACCCATGTTAGTCACTTAACTGACTTTCAGTGTCCAGATGGGGCACCCTTCAGCACTGAGCTAAACATGAATCTAGCCCAGAATTTGGAGAACTGGCAGAGGAGAGCTAGTACAATTTAGAGAAGCTGCAGGACTGGCTTGCTGCTCCACAGATAAGCAACAGCATGCATCAGTGCCTGGTGGTCTGCACTGACCTTTCAGGCATATAAAAACTATGTTAGCTCTCTTAAAGCTCTCATGTAAAATGTCTCTTCTGGCCACACTTACCTGGGACTACACAGGAAAGGGAAGAGGCCCACCAGTTTGATAATTAATTGGGTACAACTGACCTGTCAGTGCAATGTCACTTGGACAGGGGGCAGAGAAAACTTATGATGCTAATACACTTAGATATTATATTTATTTGAAATCTCTTTGTCTCTTTCACATATAGTATATTAATCAGTTTCACAGTCCTGTGACAATTCAAATTGTATCTAAATTTTCTTATTGTTAGTGTTTTTGTTATTGTTATTATTACACAGCCTAATTCAATACCAGCTATATTTTTCCCAAACCACACACAAACTTTTATTAAACACTTTTAACCGCTTGGCTCAAGTCATTCAAAAAATTAGATTCTTTCCCTTAGAATTCTGTGATTGATTTATATTTTGAATCTATTATATCCCAAGCCTGATGATGAAGCACATTTAGAAATAGTTCACGGATCCTTTAATTCAGAATCTTTATATGTATACAATCCAATCTAGTTTCCTGTCTTTTGCATAGTGTGATAATTTTTATAAAATGTTTTTTATAAAACCATGAAATAGTATATATATACACACATTCTTCTAACCTAACAGTATAACTCAGCATACATCTTTATATTAAAGCCATGTGAGCTTAAAAAGTCAGCTTTTTCTCTTAAATGAATTCAATCTCATTAATAACTCTTGATACAAAATATCATTCATCAATATATTAATTTATATTCTCTGAAACTCATCGTTGCCTCCTTTTGGAGTTGTATGTTTGTTTCTTTATTTTTATCTAAAGACAACTTGTATCTTCTAACCTGGTCTTCTTGTTCCTTTCTCTACATGTGTATATAATTATTTTAATCATGAAGACAAAAATCATTTAGAAGAATGCATATTACCTGTTTTTTTCCAAAAAATAACAAATTGTAGTTCTAATAAACTGGTTTCATTATTGAATCACAGACATTAAGTCTAAAAGTTACCAAGAATTAAAAAGTACAAAAATTTAAGCAGGCTTATTTAATAAACCAGCTCAAATATATTGTGAAAGAATATCTTCAGTTTGATAATTCCACAACACAAAGGAGAATCAAGGAAGATATTTTATGTGGGCTACTTGGATATTGAAAAGAAGGAATAATGTAATTTGTAGCATGCAATTAAAAGATTATAGACCGATGTTACTGAGATCATAATCCTTTCCCCAATTCCAGTGTGTGTCAGTTGTATGACTTAAAATAATGTATGAATTTTCTAATTCTTGATTTCTCCCATCTATGTATATATGTAAGAAGATAACAATAATGTCTATATTAGAAATATTAGAAATAGATAACAATTACTTAAAAGTATGGCATAATATCTTTTTTCTTTTTTAAACTTTGAAGTTTTTTATTTCAATTTCAGTATAGTTAATCTGCAGTATTATATTAGTTTCAGGTGTCCAATATTGTGATTCAACAATTATATACATTACTCAGTGCTAATCATGATGTGTACTCTTTAAGTTTTAACTGCTGCAATAGTGTCCAGTCAAAAAAATATCTTTGTTTTTGTTTGTTTCTGCTTAGGTTTGCCCTTCGTCTTCCTGGTAACAATATCAGGTACTCCTAATAACTGTGAGTGGGTTGAATTCCTGGGACAGATGAATCATAAATGCTTAAGCAACTAATTAAAGACATGTTATTTAGTCTATCTACTTGTGCCAGTTTACTTGAACCTTCCACTCCAAGCACTTAACCACTTAAAATAAAATATTCATAGAATTCACAAAACCAAAATTTTAATAAAATAAGATGCATTAACTCCTAATATCCTATGTCCCATATTTTTCCCCAAGGTTAACAAAGTGTGTTGTTAGAGTCTTAATTTCCCACTCAGGGTGAATGTGACTGAAGGCAGGTGCCATGTAAGTGGCTCTATCTAACTTTGATTTCACTACTTTGGGTCTCTGACACCTTTACTGTTAAAAGTATGTATCAGGTAGGCTGTGTTCTTCTTCTAGTAGGAGAATATCTGGCTAATGATGCCCTAGTTGTATCAGAATCTGGTAGTGGTTGTATAGTAGTCCAAAAGCATCAGGGTCCTAATTTGGCTTGTCTCTTCCCTGTAACAGGATAGCCTCTTAAGGTGGTGCCCTCTTTTTACTTGTTTCTGTCAGAAAATCTTGCCAGAAAACACCATGCATTTTAGTCATGGGGACAATTTGAACTTCAAGGTTATTTTTCCAGAGACACTCCAGCCCTCTCACACCTGGATTAAGCCTCAGCCATTTTATTGTGATTCTTTGCTTCTTCCTTTCTAACAGAACAAGAATTGCTACCCTCTGGTCCATCTCTTTTATGGCTGTTTAAACAAACAAGCAAAAACACTGGTTACATAATAACTGGCTTATTTAGTCCTAAACCTCTTCAAAGAAGCAGAGGACTTTGTTATTGCTAGTTTGCTTTATGTTGTGTAAAATAACAAAGACTAAATGCTCATGAATTAAAAAGTTTGTATGGCCAAGTAGTACTGAAAAATAAAAGTATTTACTCAAATCTATGTATAAAACATAGCCATAATTTTGTAAACATTCATGACATTCCAATTTGTGATTACCTTCATCTTCCATTTCTTAAAAATCTAGTTATATGTAATATATGATCATAATAAGTATTAAGATAACCAATTAGGATCACCAATAGAATAAGTTTTTCTTAGTCTCCCTGTGATAGATTATTATGGATGCTTTTTACTAATATATTAGGAAAATAAGCAAAATAAAATAGCACTTTTTATATTTAGATATAATTATATACCACCAAAATAAAAGTTTAAATTTATAAAACTGTGAAAACTTATGAGATATATTTTGGTTGAATAGCTATATACAAGGGAATATATAAATATCAAAACACCTTTTGATTAAAAAAATATTTACAAAAGCATCAACAACTAAAAACTGCTAGAAAGTAATTTTGTAAGATTTGAACAAGATCTCTTTTGAAAGACTAAAACTTTACTGAGAGTAACAAAGAAAATTTTGTCTTTAAAAGGAAAAAGCAGTAATGAGACAATCATTGGAAAAGCCAATATTGCAATATTTTTTCATCCTAAAAAATAAAAATTTCCAATAAAATTTTCATAACTTTTTTACTTTGATTTAATTTCAAACTTCAGAGAGGTTGCAAGAAAATTACATAGAATTTTTATAAGCCACTCTTTACAGATGCAAAAATTTGCCCCATTTTATTTATTTTATTTATTTGTATTCTTTTTTCACTTTTTTAAAAATGTAAATTCAAGTTAGCTAATGTATAGTGTAATTTTAGTTTCACAGGTAGAATTTAGTGATTCATCAGTTGCATATATACCCAATGTTTATTACATCAAGTACCTTCCTTAATGTCAATCACCCAATTACCCGATCCCCCACCCACCTTCCTTCCAGTGACTTTTAGTTTGTTCCCTATAGTTAAGAGTCTCTTATGGTTTGCCTCTCTCTCGGCTTTTATCTTATTTTTTCCCTTCTGTTCCCCTACGTTCATCAGTTTTGTTTCTTAAATTCTACATATGAGTGAAATTAGATGGTATTTGTCTTTCTCTAACTGACTTATTTCACTTAATATAATACACTCTCTTCCATCTACATCATTGCAAATGGCAAGGTTTCATTCTTTTTCATGGCTGAATAATATACCCCCCCCCCCGACGTCTTTTTTATCCAGTCATCTGGCAATGAACATCTAAGCTCTTTCCATAGTTTGACTATTGTGGATTTTGCTGCTATACACGTTGGGTGTATGTGCCTCTTTTGAATTACTATATTTGTATCGTTTGGATAAAATCATACCAGTACATTTGCTGGATCATGGGATAGTTTTATTTTTAACTTTTTGAGGAACCTCATTACTGTTTTCCAGAGTGGCTACACCAGCTTTCATTCCCCCAACAGTGCAATAGGGTTCTCTTTTCTCCACATCCTTGACAACATCTGTTATTTCACAAATTGCTAAGTATAGCATTCTGATTGGTGTGAGGTGGTATTTATTATGATTTTGATTTGTGTTTCCCTGATGCTGAGTGATGTCAAATATTTTTCATGTATCTGTTGGTCATTTGTATGTCTTCTTTGGACAAAGTCTGTTCATGCATTCTGCCCATTTCTTGACTGTATTTTTAATTTGTTGGGTGTTGACTTTAATATTTTTGTTATAGAGTTTGAATATAAGCCCTTTATCTGATGTCATTTGCAAGTATATTCTCCAATTCTGCAGGTTATCTTTTAGTTTTGTTGATTATTTTCTCACTGTGCAAAAGTTTTTTTTTATCTTTATGAAGTCCGAATAGTTCATTTTTGCTTTTGTTTCTCTTATCTTTAAGAGGTAAAGGTAAGAGAAAGAAATTTAGAAATGTGTCTAGCAAAGGGTTGCTGCAGCTGAGGTCAAAGAGGTTATTGCCTGTGTTCTTTTGATTTTGGCAGATTCCCATTTCACATGTAAGTCTTCCAGATATTTTTAAGGACCATTAACCATGTCAGAGTAAGTTGCAGATATATGATGCCTTTTATCCTAAATATTAGAGTATGTATGTCCTAAGGACAATAATAGCATTCCTTGACATAACCACAATATAGCTTTTAAAATCCAAATATAGCTTTGCATTTCCTTGCCAGGTTACTATAATTCCTTTAATCCAGATACTTCTTGGGTCTGGATTTGTCTTCATGGTTTTGATCTTCAGAGTATAAGACAGTTATTTTATAGAATTTTTCTCAATATTTCCTCAGATTTAGGTTGTCCATTTTGTCACAAAAACCATACAGGTCATGTTTTGTACTTTCAACACATAATATAAGGAGATATATGATCTTAATTTCCCTATTATTGATGATGTTATTGATCACTTGTTTAAGATGGTGCCTTTAGGGGTGCCTGGGTGTCTCAGTTGTTAAGTGTGAGTCTTCAGTTTAGGTCATGATCCCAGAGTCCTGTGATTGAGCTCTGCATCAGGCTCCCTGCTTCTCCCTCTGTCAAATAAGTAAATAAAATCCTTAACAACTGTCGGGATGGTGCATGATCCGCCCCTCCCGCCATGCCCAAGCCACCAGGAATTCTGGTGGAGGTACCTGTGAATGTGAATGAAAGGCCAGAGGGGCTTTCACTGCCTAGAATCTGAAAAGCCACTTACCCTGTGGGTCAGGGCAATATATCCTTAGTGTGCTTATGCAAGACATAGTTCCATTTAACCCTCCTCCCGGTAATCATATCTCTGTATTTCTTGATCCCTCTGCCTCAATGGTCTCAACTTCTGTGAGTTTAAGTAATCACTCTGTACCCTGCAGTAACAATACTAATCCTGTCTCTAGGGCAGGTGCAAAAGCAGTTAAAGATTTAACTGCACCACCCAACTCCCTCATGTGAGAATAATAAAAGACTGGGACCCTTGACAGTCAAGAGAGACGAAGCCGTGAGATAGAGAGAAACTGAGAGACTGAGAGAGGAAGAAGGAAAGCAGAGCAAAGAGACAAAGCCATGAGACTGAGAGTCTGAGAGACGGAGACACAGACACAGAGATAAAGACAGAGAGCCTGCACAGAGAGAGGCAAAGGCAGAGAGAGCGAAGCAAGAGAGAGCGGAGCAAGAGATAGACAGAAAGTGAGACTGAGGCAAAGGCTGAGAGCCGGCAAAGCAAGAGACTGAGACTGAAAGAGAAGCAGAGAGAGCAAGATAGACAGAACCAACTGTTTGCCTAAAGCTAGATTGATGTAACTAAAAGGCTTTAAATAAAGAACCCTGAAGACACAGTTTTCAGGAGAGGAGATCCTGCTTCGACAGACCTCCCGGCTCAGGTGTTTTTGGCCGCTGACACTCATCATCCTGCTCGACCCCACCTTTTTCCCCTGACTGGACCAGGGGAGAAACCCCAAACCTCGTAGCCCAGGAAGGAGCTACAAACAACCACAACAACAAAGTAATAATATGGTGCCTTTAGGTTTCTCTACCTTGTAAAGTTACTACTTTCCTCTTTGCAGTTATAGGGTAATTGCTGGGGAAATACTTGAGACTATATAAACAACATGTTCATCATCAAACTTTTATTTATCAGTTTTAGTATCTGTTGATGATTCCTGCTTGAGTCAGTTATAACTCTGATGGTTGACAAATGATAATTAACGGTATCTTGGTTTTATTCATTGAAAGTCTGTAAACTGTTTTTTTTTTTCCTTTCCTACCATTAATTAAACATATTTATTTTGTTATGCACTAATAGAATTTTATTCAATAAGTTATTATGCATTACTCTGACTGTTTACTCTGATGTTCAAATGATTTGGTCAGTAGAAGCCCCTTTGGATATATTCCTACAAATCCTTCAACACTGAATCTTTATTGCTCAGCTCTGGAATAATTTATCCACAGAACCTTGGTTCTTTTTAGTGAATACTAATATTGAAATATCAAACTCTAGGCAGAAGAGATGCTCATTGCTTTGGAGGTGTCATTGTTTCTATACCTTTTTGGGGGGGGCAACTAGGAAAATGTGTGCTGTGTATATGTGTATTTACATATACCTAATTCTATATCTATTTTTGAGTGTATGCTGTTTCACCCAATTCCAATCTAATACCATAAGGTTTATTATAGACCTCTTCCTTTTTATTTGTAATACTCTTCTCCAAAAATGAGAGTCCCGGATCCTATTATATTATGTTCAATATATTTACTTATCATGTCATTCCTGGAATACACAGAACATAAACTCAGAATCCCTGATTTGATCCATTTCAGATAGTAGCCTGCTAAACCCAGTAACTAAAATGTCATCATTGTAAGTTGTTTTTATCCTTAGTTTGAGAGTATGTTATAAAAATATCCCTTTCTACTTTATTCTTCTCCATAGCACTTACTGAAAACATATTGCATACTTTTTTACTTTCCTTATTGTCTGAAACAGAATGTAAATTCCAATAAGGCAGAAATATCTGTGCTTTGCTCACTCTGTATCCCCAGTGCTGGTACTATGCATAGTAAAATAAACTTTTAATAAACAATTACTAGATGAATTTAATTGATCTTCTTGTCATAGCCTCTTCTAGAACATTAGAAAAGAGACAACCTAAAAGTTGCTTAAAAATATTCAATGGAAGGAGAGGAGCAAGATGGTATACTGGGCCCAGGAATTTAGCTAGATATTTATCAAACCATATCAAACCTACAAACTCAACAGGAGATCAAATAAAAGAATAACAACAATTCCATGAACAGAGAAGCAACTACTTTCTGGAAGGTTGGACATATGGAAAAGTGAATCTGAGGACATATTTGGGAAGACAGACTGCAAGGGGAGGGAGCCTCCATCAGGAAGCTACCAGCAAGTGAAAGAATAGTGGAGCACAAAAATCAGAACTTTTAGAAGTCTGCTCTGCTGAAGGACATCACTCCAGTGGCTAAGTGTGGGTGTGGAACCCTCCCTGCGACAGTGTGGTCTCAAGACCCTGGGGTCATAAAAAGACTGGGGGTGCCTGAGCATGATAAACCTCCCTGGAGCAGGGAGGCTGGCTGCAAAGACTGAGCTGAGGAGTGGGCTCTCAGCTTAGGGTTGCCATAAACCATGATCTATGGCACAATTGGGCCTCAACTCTTTGAGCAGGGACTCATCTAGGATCACCTGGATCCCTGGCAGATCTAGGGATACTCCCCTTCCTACCCCAAGGGGAACAACACAGGCGTACCCTTCAGGAATCTGTTGGGTTTGGAAACTCCAAACTGTGTCATGTGCCAGAGATAGAAATGCTTGGTCAAAAGCCAGGGTAAGCACAAAGTACAGCCAGGGACCAGGGAGAAAGGAGTGAGTGACTGTCTTTCTTTGAGGGCACAATGAGGAGGGGAGTCCTAACCTCTCAGTCTTTCCAGGGCCAGAGATTGGGAGGCTTCCATTTTCATTCTCATCCTCTAAAACTGTAGGGAAAGCTTTCAGGTAATAAGACCTTCCAAGACAAACTGGATCAGATTAGTTAGCCTGGCCCCTGGGAAGGGCAGTGCAATACCACCTGGGGCAAAGACATTTGAGAATCACTGCAAGAGGTCCCTCCCCCAGAATATCAGCAAGAATACCCAGCCAAGATCAATTTTACTGATCAATGAGAATTGCAAAACTCCAGCTCTAGGGGAATAGAGTATATAGAATTCATGGCTTTTTTCACATCATCTTTTAGTCTTTCAAAGTTAATTTTTTGAATTATCTATTTTTTTATTTTTCTATTTTTTGGGGGGTTTCTTCTTTCCTTTTTCAACCAACATTTTATCAATCCCTTTTTAAAATCTTTTTTAATTTTCATTTTTACAGTCAATTCTATCCCTTCATTGTATTTACTCTTATTTTGTGTATATATGTATATACATACATATATACATATATATATATATGTATAGACACACACACACACACACACACACACACACACACACATAAGCTTTTTCTTTATTTAAAAATTTGGGCTACAGTTTTTTCTAACAAACCAAAATATAGTCTAAATCTAGTATATGGCTTTGTTCTAGTCTTCATCTGATCACATTTTCTCTCTTTTTTTCTCTTTTAAAATTTTCTTCTTTCTTTCTTCAACCAACTTCTTATCAATTCTTTTTAAAAAATATTTTCAAATTTTTATTTTTACAGTCATATTCCATTCCTTCATTGTATTTACCCTTATTTTTGTGTATATACAGGTTTTTCTTTCTTTAAAATTTTGGGAGACAGTTTCTTCTAACAGAAAAAAAAAATACACCCAAAATTGAGTGTGTGTCTGTTCTTTTCAGCAGCCTGATCATATTATTTTTCCCCTTTTCTCCCCAGTTTTGGGTCTCTTCTGATTTGTTCAGTGTATGTTTTTGGGGGGTTGTTGTTACCCTTTGTTCTCTCATTCATATATTCTTCTCTGAACAAAATGACAAAACAGAAAAACTCATGTAAAAAAAAGAAAAAGAACAAGAGTCAGTATCAATAGCCAAGGATATAATCAATGTGGACATTAGTAAGATGTTGGAACTAGAATTCAGAATGATGATTATAAAGATACTAGCTGGGCTTGACGAAAGCATAGACAATACTAGAGAATTCATTTCTGAAGAAATAAAATGTAACCAAGTCAGAATAAAAATCTAACCAAGTCAGAATAAAAAAAATGTATTAATGAGGTGTAAATGGAGGCTCTAACTGATAGAAAAAATAAGGCAGAAGAGAGAATTCATGATATAGAAGATGAAATGATGGAAAATAAAGAAGTGGAGAAAAAGAGAGACAAACAAATACAGGGACACCTGGGTGGCTCAGTCATTAAGTGTTTACATTTGGCTCAAGTCATGATCCTGGAGTCCTGGGATCAAGCCCTGCATCAGGCTCCCTGCTCAATGGGGTCTGCTTCTCCCTCTCCTGCCCCCTCCATTTGTATTCCCTCTCTCTCTCTCTCTCTCTCTCTCTCTCTCTCTCTCTCTCTGTTAAATAAATAAATAAATAAATAAATAAATAAATAAATAAATAAAATCTTTAAAAAGAAAAAAAAAAAAAACTACTGGAACATGAGGGGAGAATTCCCGAGGAAAATAATACCATAAGGCATAACAATATTAGAATGATTGGGATCAAAGAAGAAGACAAAAGAGAGGGGGAAGAAGGCATATTGGAGCACGTTATAGTGGGACTTCCTTAATTTTTGGAATCAGGAGGCACAGAGAACCACCCTCAAATCCATAAAAATAGGTCAACACATTGACATCTAATAGTGAAACTTACAAGTCTCAGAGACGAAAAAATCCTGAAAGCAGCGGGGACAAGAGGTCTGTAACCTACAATGGTAGAAATATTAGATTGGCAGCAGACCTTACCCACAGAGACCTGGCAGACCAGAAAGGACTGGCATGATATAGTCAGGGCAGTAAACAAGAAAAAAAAAGAAATGCATTCAAGACCATATCCAACTAGGCTGTCATTGAAAATAGAAGGAGAGATAAAAATCTTCTTACACAAACAAAAAAGAATTTGTGATCACCAAACTAGCCCTACAAGAAAAATTGAAAAGTCTCCTCTAAGCAAAGAGAAAGCCTAAAAGTAACATAGACCAGAAAGGAACAGAGACAATATATGGTGACAGTCACCTTAAAAGCATTAAATTCATATCTTTCAGTAGTTACCTTGAATATAAGTGGGCTAAATGTCCCAATAAAAAAACACAGGATATTAGAATGGATAAAAAACCAAGACCCATCAATATGCTGTCTGTAAGAAACTCATTTTAGACTAAAGACAAGTCCAGATTTAAAGTGAGAAGGTGTAAAACCATTTATCATGCTAATGGACATCAAAAGAAAGCTGGGGTGGCAATTCTTATATCAGACAAATTAGTTTTTATACCAAAGACTATAATAACAGATGATATATCATACTTAAAGGGTCGATCCAACAGGAAGATCTAACAATTGTAAATATTTATGACCCTAACATGGGAGCAGCCAATTATATAAGTTAATTAATAACACAACCAAAGAAACACATTAAAAATAATACAATAATAGTAGAGGACTTTAACACCCCTCTCACTGAAATGGACAGATTTTCTAAACAAAAGATCAACAAGGAAATATGGGCTTCAAATGATACACTGGACCAGATGTCCTTCACAGATATATTCAGAACATTCCATCCCAAAGCAATAGAAATACATTTTCTTCTCTAGTGCACATGGAACATTCTCCAGACTAGATCATATCCTGGGTAACAAATCAGTCTCAACCAGTACCAAAAGATTGGAATTATTCCCTGCATATTTTTGAACCACAATGCTTTGAAACTAGAACTCAATCACAAGTGGAAAGTTGGAAAGGACTCAAATACATGGAAGCTAAAAAGCATCCCACTAAAGAATAAACTAAAGAAGAATTCTAAAAAGTCATGGAAACCAAGGAAAATGAAAACACAACTCTTCAAAATCTTTGGGATGCAACAAAGTTGGTCCTAAGAGGAAAGTATATAGCAATACAAGCCTTTCCCAAGAAACAAGAAAGGTCTCAAATGCACAGCCTATCCCTACACTTAAAGGAGCTGGAGATAGAACAGCAAATGAAGCCTAACCTATCAGGAGAAGAGAAATAATAAATATCAAAGCAGAAATCAATGCAACTGAAAAAAAAAAAAGAAAGAAAGAGAACAGATCAATGAAATTAGGAGTTGATACTTCGAAAGAATATAATTGATAACCTCCTGACCAGATTTCCACAAAGAAAAAAGAACCAAATAAAGTCATGAATGAAAGAGGAGAGATCACAGCCAATACCACAGATGCAAACAATTATAAGAACATATTATGAACAACTATATGTCAACAAATCAGGCAGTCTGGAAAAAAATAAAATGGATGTATTTCTAGAGACATATAAACTACCAAAACTGAACCAGGAAGAAATAGAAAACCTGAAAAGACTCATAACAAGCAAAGAAATTGAAGTAGTAATCAAAAATCTTCCAACAAACGAGAGCTCAGGGATGGATGGTTTCCTGGGGAATTCTACCAAACATTTAAAGAAGAATTAATACCTATTCTTCTGAAGTGGTTTCAAAAAATAGAAATGGAAGGAAAACTTCCAAAGTCATTTTAAGAGCCCAGCATTACCTTGATCCCAAAACCAGACAATGATTCCATCAAAGAAGAGAATTACAGACCAATATCCCTGATGAACATGGATGAAAATATTCTCAATAAAATATTAGCCAGTAAGGTCCAACAGTAAATTAAAGAGATTATTCACCACGACCAAGTGGGATTTATTCCTGGGCTGCAAGGTTGGTTCAACATCTGCAAATCAATCAATGTGATACGATTCATGAATAAAAGAAAGAACAAGAACCATAGATGCAGAAGAAGTATTTGACATAGTATAGCATCCCTTCCTGATTAAAACTCTTCACAGTGTAGAGATAGAAGGTACATATCTCAATGTCATCAGAGCCATCTACGAAAAACCCATAGCGAATATCACTCTCAATGGGGGAAAAGTTTCTGAGCTTTTCCCCTGAGGCAGGAGCACGACAGGGCTGTCCACTATCACCTTACTTCTAAGTAACATAGTACTTAGAAGTCTTAGCCTCAGCAATCAGACAACAAAAAGAAATAAAAGGCATCCAAACTAGCAAAGAAGAGGTAGAATTCTCACTCTTTGCAGATAATATCATATTTTATGTGAAAAGCCCAAAAGACTCCACTCCAAAACTGCTAGAACTCATACAGGAATTCAGTAAAGTGTCAGGATATAAAATCAATGCACAGAAATCATTTGCATTTCTATACACCAATGAGACAGAAAAAAAACATATTATGAACAAAGAGAAGGAGGTGAAATTAGGGGTCAATCCCATTACAATTGTACTAAAAACCATAAGATAACTAGGAATAAACCGAAATAAAGTGGTAAAGTGTCTCTACTCTAAAAACTATAGAACACTCATGAGAGAAATTGAGGAAGACACAAAGAAATGAAAAATATCCCATGCTCATGCATTGGGAGAACAAATATTGTGAAAATGTCTATGCTACCTAGAACAATCTACACATTTAAGGCAATCCCTATCAAAATACCATCAACTTTTTTCAAAGAAATGGAAAAAAAATCCTAAAATTTAAACAAAACCAGAAAAGACCACAAATAGCTAGAGGAATTTTGAAAAAGAAAAAATAGGGCGCCTGGGTGGCTCAGTGGGTTAAATCCTCTGCCTTCAGCTCAGGTCGTGATCTCAGGGTCCTGGGATCAAGGCCCACATTGGGCTCTCTGCTCAGCAGGGAGTCTGCTTCCTCCTCTCTCTCTGCCTGCCTCTCTGCCTACTTGTGATCTCTCTCTCTCTGTCAAATAAATAAATAAATAAAATCTTAAAGAAAAAAAAAGAAAAAAGAAGTTGGCGGCATCACAATTCCAGACTTCAAGCTCTATTACAAAACTGTCATCATCAAGACAGCGTGTTACTAAACAAAAACAGACATATAGATCAGTGGAAGAGAATGAATGGAGAGCCCAAAAATGGATCCTCAACTCTATGGTCAATATCTTTAACAAAGCAGGAAAGAATGTCTAGTGAAAAAATACAGTCTTTTCAACAAATGGTATTGGGAAATTGGACAGCTACTGACAGAAGAATGAAACTGGACTATTTCCTTATACCCTGCATCAAACTAGACTCAAAATTGATGAAAGACCTCAATGTGAGACAGGAATCCATCAAAATTCTTCAACCTCTTCAACCTCAGCTGCAGCAATTTCTTCCAGAAACATCACCAAAGGCAAGGGAAGTAAGGAAAAAAAATGAACTATTGGGACTTCATCAAGATCAAAAGCTTTTGCACAGCAAAAGAAACAGTCAACAAAACCAAAAGACAACCAACAGAATGGAAGAAGATATTTGCAAATGTCTTATCACATGAATGGCTAGTATCCAAAATCTATAAAGAACTTACCAACTTACCACCCAAAGAACAAGTAATCCAATCAAGAAATGGGCAGAAGACATGAACAGACATTTCTCCAAAGGAGACATCCAAATGGCCAACTGACACATGAAAAAATGTCCAATATCACTCAACATCAGGGAAATTCAAATCAAAAGCACATTGGGTTACTACCTCTCACCAGTCAGAATGGCTAAAATTAACAAGTCAGGAAATGACAGTAGTTGACCAGGATGCAGGGAAAGGGGAACTCTCCTACACTGTTGGTGGGAATGCAGGTGGTACAACCACAATGGAAAACAGTACGGAGGTCCATCAAAATTTGAAAATAGAGCTACCCTATGACCCAGCAATTGCACTACTGGGTATTTACCCAAAAGATACAAATGTAGTGATCTGAAGGGGCATATGCACCCCAATGTTTATAGCAGTAGTGTCCATAGTAGCCAAACTATGGAAAGAGCCTAGATGCCCATTGGCAGATGAATGGATAAAGAAGAAGTGGTATATGCAGTGGAATATAATGCAGCCACTCAAAATGAAATCTTATTATTTATAACAATGTGGATAGAACTAGAGTGTATAATGCTAAGCTAAATAAGTCAATAAAAGAAAGACAATTATCATATGATCTCACTGATATGTGGAATATGAGAAACAAGGCAGAGGATCATAGGGGAAGGGAGGGAAAAATGAAAACAAGAAGAAACCAGAGAGGGAGACAAACCATAGGAGACTCTTAATCTCAGGAAACAAACTGAGAATTGCTAGAGTGGAGGGCACTGGGAGGGATGGGGTAGCTCTGTGATGGACATTGGGGAAGGTATGTGCTATGGTGAGCACTGTAAATTGTGTAAGACTGACAAATCAGAGACCTGTACCCGCAAAACAAACAATACATTACATGTTAATTAAAAAATCAATGGAATTATGGTTTTAACTTGCATGTTTTCAGTGTATTTTTCCTGGATTCCTTGTTTTCTATGGGTAGCATACAGATGTTTTGTTGGGTTAAGGATACTGGAGTTCAATTGTAAAGTGGAGATCTACATAGGGTGAAAAAAAATCTTAGTATTAGAGGTTATGTAATTTTTTATTTTCCCAAATCTACCAACAAATACTTTTGAGATTCTTACTTTCTCTGATAAATGGCAAATTTTGGCTCTGCCACTGAGTTTCCATTCTCTGGAGTTGCATAATATTTTAGAGAAAATAGCATAGCAGTGATTTCAGAGAAGTATTTGCATTCTCTTTGCCGTGGGTGGGCAGGGATTTTTCATTTCATACATCATTACAACTTTCTCCAATGATTGGGCACCAATTTCATCTCACTCCATTACAACAATATACCTGCTCACAAACTCAGCATCCAGGCCAAGCTGAAACAATTTCCACAACACACTGTCTGTAAAACCTTATAATTTCAATTGTTCATGCTAAAATGTTATGTTATTGCATCTCAGTGCAATCTCATCATACTAGCACATAGCAATAGCTAATGAACTATAACAAAACTCAGTTTCATAAATGTCAAACATAATGAAAAAAGGAAAAAAAACCACAAATACATAGATCCTCAATTGGATTTATATATTCTTTGTGGTTAGACTTATATAAGTTTTATACCCTTTATTACTGGTTTACTTCAAATACCTTAGTATTTTAGCACTATTCAGCTAGTCTATCTGCATTAATATTCTGAACCAGTATCAAAAGTTACTTACTCAACTGATATTCATTCTCAAGTTTGTCACTGTCAATTAGGTCATATTTTCTCTTTTTAATCGCTCACTAAATTTAGTAGGAATCCTAGATAACTTATCTTTATTTATTCATTTTTTGTTATTGTATTCTGGTCTTACTTTTGAATGTTTACTATGTATATGGTTCCAAGGGCACCATGGTGAATTTAGCAGAAATGAGGTCATTTTCACATAGCATGCAACATAGTAGAGAAGACAGAAATTAATAAAATTATTCCTCAAATATATATGTAAACCTGAGGTATGGGCTATGAAAGAAAAGTTTACAAATCTATATAATATTATAAATCAAAGTTCTAAGAGATCAAAACATTTTCTGTGTGTCATTTCTTTCCTGAGAAAATGAATTTATCCAACAGTAAAGAATAGATGAGGGGGAGTGAACGTTAAAATATATTATAGGAATGGATTTGTTATGTGCACAACTCTAGAGAAAAAAAAATTCTGAGTTTAATCAACTAGAAAAGGGCAATATGTCCCAATATCAGAAAAGAATTCAAAATGGCAAAACTTGAGGCTGGAGATGTTGGTACAACCACATTATGATGGATTGGGGACTTTATTTTAAGAGTCAAATGACCCTAGGGAGGAATCTCAAAAGTTGGAATAAATTTGTCAAATACCCGTTTTAGTATGTTCCTTTTAGCTAAAGTGAAGAGAATGGATTTGCAAAGGCCAAAGGTAGAAACTGCAAAATGTAGGAGATGTAGCCATTGAGATAAGGATATCTTAATGCAAGTAGAAATGGAAATGTATGAAGATTAAAGAAATGTACAGAAGAAAGAATAAACAAGATATAAAATTGATTGAACATTTAAAATGAAGGGAATGTATGTGTCTGCATGATAACTTGATTAATTAAATATATATTCAGTAAATATTTTTTGAGTATTAAATTCAGTAGCTATTCAAAGACTGTAGCTACAACAGTGAAAATAAAACAAAATAAATCTTACATGAATACTGTTGTTCCAACTATCCTCAATCTTGCTTTCCTCATCCCTTTCAAATATTTCTACAAATGTCTTCTTGGTATTTTCAGATTTATGTCCTTTTTCTAATGTTTGCTCAAATTTCAGCTTCTTATTGTGGTTTTCTTTGGCTTATTTATCTAAAATTATAATTCTCCACTTCTACCTTTAACTTCATCCTCCCCATAATTTTTCTTGAGTTTATTTTTCTCCCACTATTCCACAACTACATTTATTAGTTACTATTTAGGGCATTGTTTGTCTTCCCCAGCTGGGATGCACATTATACGAAGGCAAA